>JAOEHV020511204.1:0-20589 GCA_025447995.2 Isaurus tuberculatus
TGGGCACTACTTGTTTACCATATCCCCACCTTGGCCCGGGGGGGATAGGGTGGGGGTTTCGTTTGACTGATACATAAGACCCTCTACTGTTTGAGCCTTGTATTTGCTTGTAAAGCGCTAAGAGATTCATTAAGCAATTAATGATAGCGTTATATAAAATGTTATTTTATTACCGTAAAATTTCGAAATTAAGCCCCGGGGCTTATATTTTTCAAAGGCCCTTTTTTAGGGGCTTATTTTTGGAGGGGCTTATATTCGGAGAGGCTTATATACGGAGGGAAATTTGCGTTTCAAAATCGGCTAGGGTTATACTTGGAAGGAAATTTATGTCAGTAATTTGCACAAAGTTTATTGAAACTCGTGATGTCTGCTACATTACCCGGACGTAGATCTTTTAAAAACTCAGCCAAGCAAGTACTTCTCTGCAAGTACTTTGTCTATGGGCTGAAAACATCCAAGCGAAGAGTGAAGCATGAACTTCGGAAACATTAATAAACTGTGAACTTTATTGACATTTGGTATACGTAGTAATTCTTTTGAATATAAATAAAGTTTTGTTCCTGAAGCTTTGTTTAATTTTGCATTTGAGGGTAATTTCCAAGTATAAGCTCCGGGGGCTTATACTCGGAGGGGCTATTTAACGGAGAGGTTTTTGTGTTTCACGTTTGAGGGGCTTATATTTGGAGGGGCTTATACACGGAGGGGCTTATTTTGGGAATTTTACGGTATATTGTTATACAGTCGTCTTACGTGACTTATGTGACGTGATGTTGTCCCACAGTTGGTGTGTTTCGTGGTCAAGCTGTAATGGGTTGCGTTCTCTTGCGCACGGCAATGTGGGTCTTGAAGTCGTAAGAATTCGCCTCTTAGATCGCGCAGAAGATACTTGGGCACTGTTATTGTCATATCATGAGCGCCGCATCGCAGATTGACACCGGAAGCTGCAGAGAGAGTAAGTAAAAAAGAACTACCATAATAACAAAAATGATAATTATAACAATGATAATAAATAAAGTGCCAGCATCATTAAATTGATTTATTAACAAAGTTTACGTTTAACACGAGAAAAAAAGCGTATTTATCAATTTCACTAACGAAAATAACTTTTGGGCAAGTTTTCGCATTCAAATTCGCGTCCAGAATTCAAACTAGTGACCATTCTCCTCCTCGGTCCGCAGCGTAACAAAATGACTTGCCCGCTGGAGCAGCAACATTTTAGTAAAATGTTTGGGCACTCAGGTGTATTGCAGTTGACCTTTTCGAGTTTTTATTATCTAACTCTCGTGTTCTCGAATTTTAATTTTTTTTTTGGTGTTTTTAAAAAATAGCTTTGAAAGAGACTTCTTATGACGTAAGAATATGACGTAAAATATGGAAAATCAAAACAAAAATCGTTTTTCGTCGCTTACTAACTCGCGTTCACACATAAAACCCTTCAATGTAAAAACTAGACCCCTGTCCTAACGAATGAGAAAAAAATCAATTTTTCGTGGTGCTTGCACTTTCAACTTCATTTATGTCTTTAAGTTCGTTTTACTGATTGATTAGGGATCAGCTTTGATCTCGGCAGAGGGAGAAAGGAAAAACGCAGTGCCAGGGGAAAAACTCGTTGAGTCAGATTGAGATTAAGGGTAACAAACCTCGGTCACAGAGATGGGAGGCACGAGTTCAAATCTTTAGAACATCATATAACCTTGATGCGTTGGCTTTTTAATTTTAAATAAATGCATGAAAGCTTTTAAAGCCAAATGTGATTTTGTAGTTTCGCCTGGTAGTTTTAGTAAAATATTTTTCTAATGCTAAGGTAATCAGTTTTTTAAAAAAGATGACGATAAGTCGACTCATGTTTAATACTTAAACAACAATGTCAAGTGATATCAAGTATAAACTGAGTTTTTGTTTGTTGTTATTTGCTTCGATCTTGATTTACCAACCTTTGCAGGTGTGCTTATCTTTCCCAAGAACAAGTGGTGACGGACATCCACAGTAGTAGGCGCCGTCTGTGTTTGTACACTTGTGTGAACAGCCTCCCTTATGGCTACTGCATTCATCAATATCTGGTATAGAGAGGGAAAAGGTAGGTGGAGTTTATTCTTTTAGCTAGGAGTAATCAGAGAAAAGTAAATGCAGTCGAATAACAAAAATATTCAACTGCTCTGTTTTCTATTTTAATTTGTGTCCTCTGACAGGGCAAAAACGCACTCTTTGTTCGCTTCTTTGTTGCCTAAATATCGGATTTATTGTAAGCTTCAGAAGAAGGAGGCAACTTTACGCGAATATTAAGCTTTTTCTTTTAAATTTGCCGAGCAATTCAAAGTTGTTTCCGTCAATCAAATTCTGTGAACGCAAAAAAAAAAAAAAAAAAAATTATGTGCGCTCGCTTTGAAGCAAGAGTCTTTTTTTTCTCGCCTGAACCAAGGCACACCTCACCTAGTGCCCAGGCTTCTCACGTCCGATTAAGTTTGCATTCTCCTGTCGCCGAACTTAAACAAAATATTTGATATTTTTTCTTTTGTGACCAATCACAGTGTCCTCCCCTTCACCTTTTTTTTTCATTAACGTTTTACCTATTTCGATACTTTGAGTTTTCGTGAAAAAAATTGTTTAATTTTTGATGTCATTATTTCACAAATTTTTATCGGAATTAATGAGATCACGCTGTTGTAGAGTCTACAAATTAACGTAAATTGAAATGAAACATATTTCCGGAGATTGCAAAGCCTCTGTTTTAGGATTAAAAAGCCATTTGTGGCCTCGTTTCAAAATTGACTTATTTTTTTGGCTAATAAACTGGATACACAGAAATAATTGAATTCTGCTTCTGAAAGTGTTACAACCATTCCAAGATGTATAATATATTATTATTCAGGTATCAAGTATGGTATACGAACTTATTTATAGTATTTGTCTTGCTATTCCTATAAAATTGATTGAGAAGGTGATTATCTGGATACATATGTTGAAAACCGAAGAGCCTTATCAGCCTTATCAGTTTTCAACAGAGTAGATTCCAGTATATCCTACGTACAGAAGTCTAATGAAATACTTCTGTTTCGTAACTATTGACCTTACCGTTTCTTGTATATTTTTTATAAGTCTCGTACATGGGCTATAGTTTAGTCAAAAAGCCTTTGGCTAAAAAATGCTAGACGGGAAACGTATTTATTTAGCTTTTATACATTCGTGGTACGAGTGATGCCAGTTCCATGTTTCAAAGGAAAGCCTTTAAATTTCAAAGAGAACTTTTTTTTAAAAAATGAAAAAAAAGGCTACCGTATTTACCTATACACGTAACTGCATAAGAACCATCCGTCCAAGCTCCGTCTTGCATACACTGTTTCATAGGTGGGCCGCGGATTCGGTACCCTGCCTTGCAAGTAAACGAGCAGGTTCTCCCGGCTGGGCTAGGATTTTGCGTACAAGATTGTGGTTGAACAGTAACTTCATGGTGTACTTCCAATGGGGGACAATCTCCTGCAATTTTGTTGGCCCATGCATTTATTAGTATCAATGTTTACTCATGGGTCAGTTTAAGAACATTCCTAAATCTCCTTTCACAAGTGCAAAGTTTCTCACGCAAAATATTCATGTTTGAGTATGTAAGTTTCGTTTTGCTTAGTTTACGCTGAGATGTCGTTTATATGTAGTTGTAAAATAAAATGAGAAGACGCATATTTTCAGTTAAAATAACTTTTGAGGTATATAATTTTATTGGCGAAAAGAGTGCATACTTAAGGTAAGCATTTAGTCAGAAATGCAATTTATATATAATATATAAGAAAAACAATTTATAAAACAGAACTTATACAAAAGACTCCGGAAAAATTAGTTTTAGGTAACATTTCAGGATTATACTAAAGGAGATTAAAAAGTTGTTAGAGTCGTGATTTACAGTGCAAATATACATCGAGTCCTTATAAGTGTTATTGTCAAAATTCCTACACTGACAACTTTTGCAAACAACCGGCAGCCTTTGGCTTTGGTTAATCTTTAATTTTCTAAGTCTCTGTAAATATAACGCTCGATAGCTGTCATATTTTCATCATTTTATGAAAATCAAATCCTATGTAGTTGCTGGTTTTTAATTTTTGAAACTGGGATAACTGAAGGAAAACGAATTTATCTATAAACTGTTTTTTGTTTTATCTTTTAATACCAGTAGGTAAGAAGTTTATTGATTTTAACTTTCGTCATTGAAATTTTCTAGCGAGTGGATGCTTGTCCTTTTCCTAATTTCAATACATTTTCGGTGGAGCATTTCGCTTTAAAATCTGTTTTTCTAATTTTATATAATAAAATGGTAACTTTTACGTTTATCCATTAGTGCCAAAACTAATAAGATAAGACTGAGCTTAAACCGTCTCTTTAAGTTTTTGTTGTAAAAACATAGACATAAAAACTGGGTGATAAATTTTGTTCTGCAAACAATCATGCATGCAATATTGATTCTTCTTCGAGGGCAATGCCCAAAGATGGTTTTTAAGTTAAAAAAGAGAGCTTGTTTTGTACCTAAACTTTAGGTTAAGTTTACCAAAGTCTGAGAGTAGCGTTAAAGAATCCGTTGGTATAGTAGTTACAGTAGAGTTCTTTCTTTGGTTTCGTAAGGTTTAGTTAAACTGAGTCAGTAAAATGCTTGACTAGAAGCCTCGAATAGTTTTATTTTGGCTGTTTTACTTATCAGTGAAAGCTAATAGTTTTTTAACCACACGTGGTTAAATAACTTATGAAGGAGTCTTGAGGCAGGGCCGGGTTCTAGATTTACAAGCTGTTGTCCTGAATCAAGTCCCCACTCTGACAAACGGTATGGAGATGCCTTTGATTACCCCTGATTCAATTCCTCTGCGTTTGTTAATACTTTACTTGCTCAGTGCCTCCCGTAATTTGGGGTAGTTGACTCAAAGATACTAGCAAACATATAGCTACTCTTAAATCGAACTTTTAAAAACTGATGCAGTTTTTTAATGAGAAGATTTACTCAAAAGAGGCATAAATATAGAAATAATAAACTGTGTTCTAATAGGCACTCCTTCCTCACAACTATTTTCTGACTGAGCTAGAGAAAATATTTTTTATTTGTGCATGTTTTCCTACGAAACAAGCCCAAAAGGGAAGGTGTGTCGTCATGGTGAAGCTAAAATAGACAGTGCAATGTTCTTTTTTTTTTTTGCTTGTCGCCGATTCTACCTCCTACGCGACGCCTCAACTTTGCAATTACTAATGCAACTTCATTCTATAACAAGACTTTCAAATACCTTTAACAGCATTTAATTGTGCTGAAAGCATCGCCAGCAACACACACAGCACAAGAAACCGAGACATTTCTACCGTTGGGTATTAGGGACAGTCCTCCTGACAAATAACCCTGCAGCTCTACTTTTTTACTACAACACAATAGCAATTTCTGTTTGCAGTATCTTTTTGGAGGGCTTTAAATTTAATTACCATGACAATTACATCCACTCAGGTTATTGCATTGCGTCAAATAGAGGAAAAGATAAAAACATTCCTACAAAGCCGAGGTCATTGCAGTCTAAGAACAAAGTAAACTTTATAGAAAAAACATTTATTGATGTATAATTGAATTTGAATATGTCAAATTCTTTTGTAACCACAGAAGAAACAACGTTTACACGTCGTTGATGTGAAAGGTGTAGGTTCCATATTTTTTATTTTTTTGTTTTTTGCCGGCGGGGAAGGAAAAGGTGTAGTTAACTTGATTTCGGTGTTTTTATTTTATTTTATTTTTTTTTTTTTGAGATCTTGCATAGTTATTGAAGTTTGCTAAAACGGCATAATCTTACTCTTTCGGAGTAAGCGATGATTTATGTAAACTTCTGTTAATACAACGTACTGACTTGCATGTCTTTTGCTTATGGGCAGAAGGACAAACATGCAAATTTCATTTCCTAGCTTTCTAGGTCTTTCTTTCGGCGCATTTTCCAATTTCATTTTCATCTTTCTCTTTCTTTCTAAGTGTTTTCTTTCTTTTCTTAGTTTTGCTTTCTTTTCGAAGATTCCGTTATTCTCTCCCAGTTTCCAATGCTCTTCAGTAATTTCTGCTCTGGTTAACAATAGAGCAGTCGTATCATGATTTTAATTTGGTCTTCAAAAAGGCTGGGCGGGATAATTTATTCATCTTCTTGTTTATTCTGGAAGTCGTGGATTGTTTTGTTGATGAAACTGTGCGGGTATCCGGCGTTACTAAATCTGGCTCTGATTTTCTCGATGTCATCTTCAAAATTTGTTGAAATTTTCCTGGTTTGATGGAGGGCACCGGAGATGTTGTTTCGTTTCCAGTTGGATGGAATTTGCGAGATCCAGTGCATGGACACTTTTCCCGGCTTTATGTACACGCTACGTTGAAATTTTTCTTCATGGTAGTTACGTAAGTTTATTGTCAAGGAATGACTTGGATTCCCTTCTACAGTGAATATAATGTTTATGTGACAGGAATTCAAGTGCGGCAGAAGATAGTCCGGTTGGTTGGTCTTGCGTTTCGAAATCATATCGTCAAGATATTGATGATACACTTCTGGTTTTTTGGGAGTTATAACGTCATTATCAAGTTTAGTCATGAAAATGTTCGCTATAGGAATTTTTGCTTTCCATTCTCGGTTTCGTTTCTTTTCCCCGTTTCCACTTTCCTGCCCCTATTTCTTTTTCCTTTTCTTCAAGTTTTTTCCCCTTTCTCAGTTACCTTTCCTTCAACGTTTCTTGCTTTTTTTTCCAATTTCCATTGCATTTTTTCTTAAATATCCATTCAAACAACAGCTTCTACTAAATAAAATACTATCATGCTCTTCAATTTTTGTTCACACTTAACTCATTTCCCCAAATTGCTGTGTATAGTTTTCGTTGTTGTAGCAACAGTAGACAGCTGCTTCTGAAGAAAAAAAGCTTTCATATACATTGCGTTTTTTTAATTTTTAAGGTTCCATATACATTAGATCATACTAGAAACAGATTCAAATAAAAGCCATTATTTCATGTTATCATGTACATACTTCAAAATATGGTATTTAATAACTAGCTAAAATCAGAGTTAATTAAATTATTTTATAGGTCATGGATAAAAATTTGTTTTGACTAGGTTTAAACTGCTTTATGTCTTCGGGCAAATCAATAAAACACTACCCTGCAGCAGTATTTAGTTTCTATTTTCCATAGGGGTGTTTAGTGAAAACTTTACTAATATTACCACAAAATTTCCCCAAAGAAAATTAGTTGAAAATTTAGAAAGTGAATCTTTTGTTCTGCCATTTTGAGTATTACTAAAACTTACAGCAAGCTATATAAATCGAGAATTATCTATACCTTTTTAGAAAAGCATAAATGTTGAATACCATAAGCCAAGTATTGCACAACATTAGTAAAAGCTTTTGCTCAATGTCACCAGTTAACTGATGATCTAATTATTTTATCTCACGTTTTTGGTAATGCATTTGAGTTTTAGTAATGCAAAACTGACAAAACTTTTTTTCAATTTAAGAGCAAAATGTATTTATGATGTGTTGGAAAAGCAATAACTTTTAAAAGTTATTATAAACGGAAGCTTTTTGTTCTTAAATTTTTATCAAATAATAAATCTTTTAAACAAGCTGCTTTGATAATGAGCCATAAGTAAAACACCGTACTTTTACACGGAATTAAAGTACGGTAATGAAGACTTTCGTTGGTTCCTTTCAAGCAGATTTAAATCTGAACCTTTTCCTGTCTGCTACTATAAATAGGCCCATTTATTCTTCATTATGATTCTGCATGTATAAATGACAAAATAGTTTTAAAACTGCTCCATATATCAAACCACGCAAAATTTAAACGTTTTCCAGAGAGAACGACGATTTTTCTTTTCAGCGAATCGGTTAACTTCTTTCCTTTTCCTATTTTTTTTAAATTCTACTAAGATATCCATCGAGATTAATTAGCGACACGCAGAAAAGATTAAAGGTTAAAATTACTTGGTCAAATCTTTACGAACTTGTTTCAAAAAATGTTTAAAGCCTCTGAAGCATTGTATATATATAACCGATTCAGTTTATGACAATTTATATCAATTATAAGCAAAACAAAAACGAAAGTTTTATGCAAAAACAATTGATATTTGTTTGGCTCCGAAAATTTCTTTTTCAAAGCTTGAAGTTTGCCGTAAAAATGATAAGGGGCCGAGCACAATCTGGAACAATTTAAAACAACTGATTAGATTTTCAACATTGTTTTTTGTGCCCTTCTTCAACATAGAATACACATATTTTTGCTAGACACTTCGAAAAAACAACGATTATTTGTTCGTATATTTGTTTTAAAAACCTTGCTAAAAACAATAAAACTATAGAAAAAATGTAGCATAACCTTGTTTCAGCCTAACAAATTGATTTATACCAAAATTATTTTGTATAGAACCAGGAAAAATTTGCAATTTCTAGTAAAAAAAAAAAAAAAAAATTGTACATTCACTCATTCATTTCGAACCATAAATGAACAAATCAGTAGCCATATTTATATTTCAGTCTCGACTGCTTTAAGTATAGATTTTGTACCAAGAATCAAGTTTTTGTGTTTCTGTTTTGGCTTTAATTTTTCCTTGGATAAACAACCGCTGTGATTTTGCTATTATACAAAAAAAAGTTGCTAAAAGTAGAAGATAAACTTATTGAATTTGTGCTTTGTTTGAATTTTTAAAGTTTTCTTTTTAAATAAAATATTTGAAAATTATATAAAAGTTTTAAATGAAATGATTTTTTCCTGCATGCTGTGTTGTTATTTTGGGACAATTTCATTGCCGATGGTTTTATTTAGATTGCTATATTTTGGGGGAAAAAAACGTCACTGTGATATTTAGATTTTACTTTCACCTTATCTCTTAACAATAATTGCGGAAATTGTCTACAAATCCTGAGTTTTGACTGGTGCAGATCACCTGTCTAGTTTTCAGATCCTGGATAATAAGCACGGCTCGGATTTTAATCAAACTAAGTCAAAGAACAGTCTCAACCAGTTCCATTTACAGGAGACATCAAATTTTGTTTACTTCGAATTTCTGTCACTAATTGGAGAACTTACGAAGTCACTTTGTAAGTAAAGAGCGCCTCTTTTATACAACTCTAAGTGCTTCTGTAATAATTTATGCGTGAAGTTTTAATGAATAGCAGCAATTTTGTCTGCAATATCAAAATCATGGAAAGACACACATCGTAAAGCCGAACGCAGTAATAAGAGCTTTGTTACCATATGTAGTTTTTCTCGGTAGAATTCTTTACAATTAAGAAGCCTGATCTTCACAAGTGAGAGAACTTTGGGGCGGACAACCCAAGTGGCACTGTAGGGTGTTGGTAAACAATACATCGAAACCGATTAAAGCACCTCTTGAGTTATTAGACGAAACATCACCTGCAACGGAAAAAAATACAAAATCCATATTTATACGGCATTGGATTTTTCTGGTAGAATTCATTATGACAGCAATTCTTATTTTATGAATGAAACAGGAAATGATAAAACTGACAAGTTTTATCACAAAGTGCATGTTTAGTCCTGTCGAAAAACAACCAAATGATTTATCATAATTTTCCTTTTTAATCTTTATATTGAGACTGTTATTGAAGTTGATTTTTATCATTCGCCCGTCAGTTAAGGAAAATGAACCTAAATTCAAGTTTGAACGAAACCATAAGCGTACCACTGTGTTCAACGTTTGATAATTCCTATTCTTGGAAATCAGTCAAAGTCCTGGTGTTATGTCTTATTACATTATTTGGTTTGTTCGGAAATTTACTTGTTTTGGGGATCTTCTACAGGTTTAAACGTATGAGGCGAAGTACAACCAACAAGTTTATATTCAATATGACTGTATGCGACTTCGCGCGCTCCATCTTCTACCTTCCAATAAACCTGGCCTCTGCGATCGCGGACTCGGTAAAATGGTTGATTGGTGGAGATTTCGGCTTATTTATGTGTAAGTTTTTCCCATTTGTTGGGGAAGTAACAATAGCCGTATCCATACTTACACTGGTCCTAATTGCTGTTGATCGATTCTACGCAATTTTGTTTCCATTGAGAAAAGGATTTATGACACAAAAAGTTTGCCGCATCTCAATCATTCTAACTTGGATCCTGGCAATCGGCCTTTACTCATCAATATTCTACACAGCCAAACTCGATGAGCACGGATCTTGCATCATGGATTGGGGACCGTATTTTGACGACTACAAGACGCAAAAGCGCTATTACATATCTTTATTTGTGATCCTCTATGCCGCTCCACTTTTGTTCATAACTGTCTTGTACTTAGCAATTTTTTTTGAGCTTCGTAGAGGCACAACATTCGATGGCTTCCACGAGTCAGAGAGAAGAAAAGAAAACCAGAGGATTGTACAGATGCTTGTCTCAGTTGTGATGCTGTTCGCGCTAACTTGGGCACCTCTTCATGTCTACGCGTTTTTGAGGTATTTTTATATCAATATGAACCTCAACAGACACCTTATCTGCCATTTGCACGCTTTACAAATCATCACTGTGTTTACGATGAATTTTGGCTGTGCAATCAATCCGTTCCTGTACTTCATTTTTCTTGAAAAATATCGCCACAATCTGAAAGTGGTATTAGTGTCATTATTGAACAAAAACTCGTGCAAGCTTTTGTCTTGCATCACAAGAGCAAGAACACGCAGAGCTTCGCGAGCTTTTGACACTGATTGGCAGGAGACGAGTATTTAAAACGTTTTGTTATTTTTTTGATGACGTTTGGGGGATTTTAATGCGCTGTTGGGATTAAATAAATGAGGAATCGAGCGGTAAAACCAAAGTACTCTAGAAAAGGAACGTAACATTTCGCAGCGGAAGATATCTGTGGAGAACCAGAGGCGCAAACACTTGGCTAAGTGGTATTTTTAATGATGTCTTTAAAAAAATTTAATGATCCCAAACCAGCTTTAAAGATGTATCAAAACGTATCAGAACGTATCAAGTTCTGCGACCGTTTGAAATAAGTAATATGGAATGTTATGGCAAAACTGTCTGCAAAATGTTTGCGTCTTTTGCAAAAAATTTACTTCAACATCGGAAACATAGTTACATGAAGTTTAATTGCAATGCGTTTATAACTTATTGGTGGTGAAAATTTTAAGGCTCGAAATTCGGAATTAAAACCTCAAAGATTGTCCACAGTCTGCCAGAACATTAGAAAAAAAAACTTGAAATGTAGTCTAGATTTTGTTTTCTGTGCCTTTGTGCATTTATCAAATATACATATAATGGCGGTAAAACATATTGAAAAAAAGCGATCATTCCCTTGTTCGTGTTTCAAACTGAAACATCGCGCAAAAGAAACAGAAAAATTTGGCTGAATCGCCAAACAAATTACCGTAGTTATTCAGTTCTAAGCCGCGCTCACTATAACGCCGCATCCCCCATTTTAACAAAGATAGCAGAGCAACTTAATGAACGGTTTTGTTTCGGAAATTACTCAGTTTTAAGCGGAAACCCGGTAGTAGAACTTGCGTAATAAACACACAACAAAATGACCTAATTTAAAAACAAAGTTTTGACAGTTGTTTTCACGCAAAAAAAATGAAACATTACTTTCAAGCGCTAAAAAAGGGAGGAACAATACAGATTGAAAGTATGCATAACATACATGATAGTATTGTGCGAAGTTGTGAGTTACTGTTTATAGCCATGAATTTTGGATTTCGAAACTTTTGTTTCTGTAAAACCTCAGTTTTAAGCTGCAACCCCCAATTCGGAACGCTGTTACTCTCCATATTCCGAAATTTTGGTAACACTGAATGGTGCGGCTTAAAAGTGAATAACTATACCACACTAAAATCTCAGCGGAATATAATTATTGGACTACCCAGGTGGCCGCGTCCGATTTCAAAAAATGAATCTATAGATGCAAAACAAAGAAAGTTTAAAAACTAAATTTATAGAAGCATTGTTTTATAAAATGTCTCAATTTACTTTACTAAAAGACCTTTCTTAAATTCTTTTTCAGTTTCGATGGAAAGTCGTTTGGCTGTAGCCTAAATAATTAAGTTGTGTTTCTAGGAAACTGTTTCTGTTTACTTGCTACCATCCTGTAAGAAAATACATTTAACAATAAAAAAGTTGTGGTTTCAGTCGTTTTAAAATCGAATTCGTCTTGTGGAATGATTTGTTAGAGAACACTGGAACATAGTTTTTTTAACACATCCTTCAAAACATTTTCAGTGATAATGCGGAATAGCGAGATTTTATCTTTTTTTGTTTCGTAATTTGTAACTCGACCATATTTATAAAACTCATCAAACAATAAAAAACCCGACCCGCTCAGCGTTATTATAATCCATGGTTATTTTCAGTAGCGGGAAAACATTTACACTTTTTAACTTATCTAGTAAACAAAAACTGTGGTTTTGAAATGTACTTCAGAGGAAGTAGTTAATGATAAATGGAAGATCGTGGAAACATGAGAAATCACTCAATATTAAACATTAATTATTTGTTGCTCTGACCAAAGCCTTTTGTCTTGATATAGTACTTTGTTAAGGAGGGTACGTAATAAAGCAGCTTATATACTAGTATACGAAACATGCATATTGCAATATATTAAGAACCGTAAACACTTTGAAATGGTATCTAATGCATGACCATTATACTAGGATACTAATCACTTGTGCCAGTGTTTTATATTTGGATAATGGCTTACACTAAAAGCATATTTTATTAGTAGTTATCCACTTGAAAAGAGTAACACATTACAGTTAAAACGCTAATAGTGATAAGGAAACAAATTTTTAGGGTAAAATTGCAAAGTATAATTAAGATTGTAAAGTATAATTTAAGAATCAAAAGAAAAATTCAAAACCGAATTCTCTTCAGTTTTAGTAATAGATTTTGCTTTCAGATAAATACATAAAAAGAATGCTTTATTTTAAGCAATATAAAATCCGCATTTTGTGACTTTCTCTCTTGATTTTTGACAAGAAACTTTCGTAGAAATTTAAAGGCAAGCTAGCTAAAATAATACAAGAACAGTTATAAGAAATGTTACGTAAGAAAACATTGCAAATTATGTTAAATTTTTAAAAACGCAAAAGATTAAAACAAATGGTTTTCAAAAGCGTAAATATAGTAAATAATCAGCCTTGATGAAACACTACACTACTTAGTTGGCGTCATTAAACTTTTCATGTCCTTTTTATCATTAAGTTTTAAGACATTATGCCTTGATGCAGCTGCTTTTTAAACTAATCGGTTTTATGGCTAAATAATTTTGCACTCAAGGGAATGATTTAAAATTCCTTTTTTTTTCTATTCAGCCGAGAATAATAGCTGTTTAACCGTTAAAACACGCCTGCTTCTCTCTCCTGTGTTGTCCGTCTCTAACACATGCACCACACGAAAGCATGAAGTGATATGTTTGCGATAAAGCATGCATGACCATTTGTTTGTTTTGACTTGTTTTTTACTGGAACTCTGACTTTGCTTTCAGTGAATCTACAAAAACTTTGTTACTCATGAATTTGTTTATCAACTATTTAGAAAAAACAATTTCGTCGAAACAGCCTTTATTCCTTTTTTTTCTCTTCCGAAAATCATCCTACATATTAAACCCTTAGTATTTTCCGTTGCTCTGACTAAAAGCTAAAGCTTCCACCGTTTCTTTGTGTCAAGGACACATAATTAAATTGACGGCGTTTGTAATTGGTAAGTTTATCTTTCTTCTTACTGGTTCAAACTGCTGTGCCCTCAACGATGGTGTTATGAGCCCGCTTGAAATGTTAGGTTGGCGTGGAGATCGTTGTTCATGCATTGAACCTAGTTTCGATTCTTCATTCAACGCTTTGTGGCCTTTGTCGATCACAATCTAACTCCTAGTTTTTTTTTCTTTTTTTTTAATAACTGCAGTTTTCCTGGTTTCCCAAAATCGGCTTCAGCTAATATCTTTCAACTATTTTAAAACAAAACTTGTACATAAGGCAAGCCTTCATTATGTCGACCATCTGATTTGAACTTCAATAACTATTACTATTGTCAGTGAATTATTACAAGGCATTGCATTATTTAAAGGAGTTGACATTTCGAGTCGTACCCACCTTTATCAGAGCTTCTAAAAATGTTGAGAAACATTAAGGCTTTTAAGATAGAGATAAACGTGATAAACGAAATCTTAAGGGCAGTAACTGGGTAAGAAAAGAACAAAGGAAAAGTATTGATAATGTAATCGAAAAACGAAGAACTTTTTTTAATGCTGTTGTAAATAAATTACAAAAAAGGTTGAAAACAGGTTGAAAACAGGTTAAAAAGCGTGTACGATCAATTACTTTCATTGCCTACCTTGAATCGGAAGATCTCGATCAACCGAAAAAAATAAAAACAATGATTATACAACTTGAAGACCGTCTTGTGTACAATTTTTGACTAACTTTATCACCAGTCTTTATCAAGTTAATTTATGTTTTATTTCATTCTATCCTATTCTATCCTGATGATACCGTAGATCGGCAAAAGCTCGGAAGGTTTCAGAAAGGAAAAAAAAATTTAGATTTCTTTATACTTCAAATTTTACCTTTCATCACTTTTACCTTTTAACTTATATCTTTTTACAGTAGTTTTAGGCCTTATATATTTGAATTTGAAAGTGTTATCATTTTATAACATAATACTGAAGGACAACATCAAATACATCAATTCTAGTTTGTTTTTATACATTAAATTACAAACCGGGTTCTAATTCTTGTTTCGAATAAATTGTT
Organism: Isaurus tuberculatus; assembly: GCA_025447995.2. Taxonomy (NCBI): domain Eukaryota; kingdom Metazoa; phylum Cnidaria; class Anthozoa; order Zoantharia; family Zoanthidae; genus Isaurus; species Isaurus tuberculatus. The sequence goes on from JAOEHV020511204.1 coordinate 14,736, forward strand.
TTAAAACAAAATTCAAATATGTACATGGGAGAATTTCAATACAATTTAGAGCTTAGAAAATGTATTAAGATGCGACGAAATTTTCCTTCGCTGGAACAAATTGTGTCGCTTGCAAAAATGACTTCAAAATTTAACAGGTTGCTTAGTTTTAGAACTTTGAATGCGTTTAAAATTTTTTTGTAAAGTGGCCGGAAAATGGGGTTTTTGAAACGTAAGTTTCACGCCAATTAAAGTACCTTTGAGCACCAAGGGGAGTACTATAAAACAAAAACCATAAAATTGTGTTTTCGACTTTACAGGCCATCATTTTGCTAAATGTAGTTCGATATTTAATACCAACTGTTTGACTCACTTGTTTTCTGGCTTGTGTTCGTTTTGTAATTTTAATCAGACAAGATCAAGTTTTTACTTTACCAAAAAAAACAAAAACAATTTGAAACAAACAAAAATAATTCCTAAGGCCAACCAGACATTTTCGGAAACATTATATTTTCTTAGCAAGCTTTCGAAAATTCCAATGATTCCTTTTATATTTTTTAATTTAACAAATTGTTTTTGCAAAATCTTCAATTTAGCATCGCTTTTTGGAAAAAAAAAGAAATTGCGTGCTCAGCTTCATGTGCAATGTATAAGTTTTCGTTTTTCACATTTAAGTCGATAGCGAGAGAGTTATCTGTTTTCACCTATATAGAAATAAGCTGTTTGTTCGAGATTATAATGCCAAGTAAAAAAATAAAAATTATGTTTAGCGCCTGGAATTTTTTTTTTTTTACATTTACTTCAAACGTGAGCGGTAGTAATGCCTGACATTACGTAACGCATCATCCATCTCGGAATCTGGTTTGTTTGCTTTTAGTAACGTTTGATTTATTTGACTCCGCAACTAGAACACAACAGGAAAAGACAAAGGGTAAAATATATTTTATTTTCCACTTTTATAATTAATGCATATTTTGAGATTTTTAAAAAAAGGAGGCGGGCGGGGACGCTAAACATAAGTTGTTTTTTTTTTACTTGGCCTAATTAATATTCATAACACTAAATTTCATTTTTTGCTGTGAGCACGCGCAGTGAGCGAGCTACAATACTAATTTTGTGGGCATGCGTGGTACGATTATATTCACTGTGGGACAACTACGGCCTCACTTCCAGGCGCACACTTGAGAGACAGCGTATCCTACGGCTCCTTTTATGTTCGATGCAATTCGTTCTCCAAAATGCGTAGTAATGCTGAGTTCTTGAGCAGATTTGTTCTCCAAAATGCGTAGTAATTTTGAGTTCTTGAGCAAAATGCTCTCGCGATCGCCAGCGCACACAATGAGCGCGCAAATGCTACGAGTGTCAAAAAATATCAAACATGTTTGATTTTTAGAATTTTGGCTCGCGAGGCAAAATTCTCACAAAAAAGTCACCGCACACGTGAGGATAACAGCTGAGCAGAGTGGCACGAGTGCCACTTTGCTCAGCAAAAAGCTCACCGTGTGCGCCTAGCATAACGTTTAGATAGTGGTGACAATATGTTTTATGAACGAAAAGAAGCCAAAACTCAGAGATGAATTAAAACCTGAAAAAGGGTCTGCAAAATAGATTCTTTTGTGCGTGTCAACACAACTGCATAGCAGAACAAACGGTTGGTGACCTATATACTTCATACAAAATACATAATTATTTTTGTCACAATTTTTTTTTGTTTATTCTTTCTTCCCGCCGGCTTTTGTTTGAAACGGGCCTTTTTACCTCCGCGTTGTAAAAACGTTTAGTCTCCCACTTTGCAAATAGTTTTTATAGCCAAAGTTTGTTTCACATGTGATCTTTGACCAAAAATATGAATTATCAGAGATTCCTAAGGCGATATTATTTTTTTGCCTCGATAAATAATACAGTTGCATATTATATATTCTGTTCAAAAAATTTACACGCCATTAAAAATCAAATACCATGAATAAGATTTGTTTTGCCAGTTGAAACTGTTAAGTTACATGTTGGTTTTTATCTCTTTTGTTTAAAAGAATTTTAAGGATTCGATTCAAAATACTGCATGTTTACAAAGCCCTTATTGACATGGCGTATCATTGAACCTTTCTACAAAGGAAGAAACCCGAGGTTTTAGAGGCTTTATTCACCGGAGCTAACAATCCTATTCTAAACAAAAAACTTCTAGCACACTCAAGCTTTTTATTTCCCTTAGAAAGCCAAGATACCTAAGGCGGTTTACTTACAGCCACACAAACCCAAATGATATCTTTTAAATCAACACCTTTTATTTTGTTAAAGTTTTTAACATTTTTTTCTTTAGCTTTACATTTTTTTATCAACTTTACTAAGTGGTCGACAAGAGTATGAGTTTCAGAAACTGAATAACATAAATAATTTAAGAATTTTAGAATTTTTCCGCATTATGGTAAAACTGTCGGTCGACAAGGAGCATTGTTCTATTTCCGTTGAAAGTGAACAAATTTTAACATATATTAAGCTTTCAATTCTTTTAATTATAAAGTGCTTTTTATGGTAGACTGACTTTCTTTCACAAGGATACTAAATTTCAAATGTTTTGCATAAGTTAACAACTTTGTCACCTTTGGGACATGATACCGTTAATGGTTGGCAAGCCATACTCATAGTCATATGCGCTGTGTTTTCCCATACCTTGGAATTGAATTAATCGCAGTTGGCTGTTACTTTCAATAATTGTTCAAAATAAACTGATGTTATTCATTTCGTTTATGCAATTAATTTTCATAGCCAATTCTTTCAAGACAAATTTTCACCGGAATCTGCATATTACAATACTAATTTTTTACAGTAGTCTACTTTCTGCGTGGTTAAAAGAACAAGGAAAAGTTATCCTTTTCTCAAAGAAAAAAAACTGAACGATCAGAGAATGTTAAGCAGATATAAGAATACTTATCGAAACATACAACCAAGATCAGTTTCATGTTTTTTTAATGCTAATCTTTTTGAACTTGATTCAACTATTGCCAGAAACATTTCTGATTACAAGGATCGGTTATCTTGAGTTCTCGACATCATAACCCAAAAAATTAATAAATGTTATTAATATACTTTAAAAAATTGCAGTGAAATCAGTTTGGTTTCAGTTCCATCTCTTCTTTTAGTTCCCCCACGGTAGCCATATCAGCAGTCTTAAGGCTTTCTCGGTTTTTCAACTTTTGAAGGCATGCGGAGCTAAACAAGTTCTTTAATCCATGGCGATATTTTTCTAAGAAAATAAAATAAACAAAGGGATTTCCAGAAGAACCGAGATTCTTTGTATAGACGAGAATGACCTGAAGAGATGCCATTGTACATGGCTTGAGTTCTTTTCCCGAAAAATTTTTAAAGAATGAGTAGACATGAAGAGGAAGCCAACTAAGGCAAAACAGCAAAACAACAGTGACGAACAACTTGACCACTTTCGAGTTCTCTCTTCTCCTAATAAGTCTTTCTGTGCTGCAACTTGAATAGCGATTGGTGCTTGTTTGTCTTTTGAGCTCGACATAAATGGCCAGATAAGAGCTCAGTATGAAAACAAGTGGGATTGCGTAGAGAAGCACAAATATGGAGACTATGTATTGTCTCTGCGTTGCACTATCATCGAGATGCGGTCCCCAATCCATCACACAGTAAATTTTCCTTTCAAAATATCGAAACTTCGCAGTGTAGAAAATAGGCGAGTAGAACAACATTGCGATGAACCAAGTCAGACCTATTGCAACAGAACATACTTTGTTGGTAATGATCTTCTTGCGGAGTGGAAATAGAACAGCATAAAATCGATCAAAAGCGACTAAAACTAGTGTTTGTATGGAGACAGCTACCGAAACATCATTAAGAAACGGCAGTATCTTACACAGAGCCAAGCCAAAGTCTCCACCGATATGCCAATGAAGTGAGTCGGTGATCACAGACGCCAAATCTATCGGTAGCCCGAAAATAGCCAACAGGAGATCGCTAGCAGCCATGTTGCAGATGAATTTGTTGGTCGTGCTTCGCATCTTCTTGTATTTGAAAATGATTGCGATCACCAGTAAATTTCCCAAGACCCCACACAGCATAATCAGGCACAAAATCAGAACTTTGATCGTCCTCAAAGCGTGGGAATCGTACAAACAGAACATATTACCATCCGTGTGGTTTTGCGAAGAATTGTTCATGTTTGCTTTCCTCGCAAAGGGATCTGTATGAACTAGTAGATGGAAAGGCTCACTGTAACTTTAAAAACCACACCGTGAAAGTAAACAGGAATAGTGCCGAGCAATTAAGGTCCGGATGTTTGATTCTGTTTAAAAGGGGTCATCCATTAATCCGGGTCGTCACCTTTAACACAGAATTAGTTCCAGAGATTTTTGATTGGTGAATGCGAAAACCAAGTGTTCGCAATTTAATTTGTCTTGCGATTGGTACCCAAGCAAGTCAAGTAAGAAATTACATATAAACTAAAAAAAAAATTAACTAAAAAAAGCAAAGAGGACTTTTTACATTAGACGACGCTGTTTTTATGGACTTTTATTTGGTAAGGGATTGATTCTAGATAGATGTTAAGTTTGAAAAGCTGTTTGCATGGCTAATCCTTCTATCTTTTGATAATTAGTTAAGTTTTTATTATTTTATTTTGAAATGCAAATTAATTTAATTCCGAATAAAACAATATTCAATTGTAAACTGAGTATTTCAATTTAAAAAAGCTTTTTAGTAACTTTATTATTGCCTGAAAATTGTTAAAAAACACCGCAAAACTGGTATTAACTGAAAGATCAGATGCATCTCAGATGTGATCAAACTTCTAATCTCAACCTCAGATGCGCAATATGATGGGAAAAATACTACAAAAAACCAGACGCGAGGGAGGTAGGGGGAAGGGCAGTGCAGGTTTATGCCCAAAACGTCTCGTCCAAAACCTTTTTTTGTTTTGCTTGACTTTTGTAAGAGAAATCGGCAGTATTGAATATTAAAAGTTGTTAGCTTTTCGTCTAAAGTAATACGTTGCTTCAATATTTCAAATAACAAAAACAATATAATTATCTTTGTGACGGACAGACTTAAGATTTGCAAAAACGTCGATTTTCTTTTAGCTTCGGCACCGACTTAGAAACGCCATTAATAATTTATCTACTATTTTATCAAATTAGCTAATTTGGTTAGCCAAAATTCAAGCGCCCACTGATCTTGGCAATCCTGTCTTCAACCCTTTTTATTACGCTGATCTTGAGGACGATAAGTGTTCTTTTTCTCCAATCAAATTTGACTGATCTTCAGAATTTTATTAAACAGGCGCCATTGCGGGGCAATAATGAATGCATCGGCAATGTGAAACAAACAAGAAAGTAATAACACTATATTTCTTTTTTTTGTACATTAGCAGAATAAAAAACCGCAAATCCCATGAAAAAGGAATTTAATGATTTTCCTTTAATGCAAAAACTTATAATTATCGGCCTTACTTTTTGTTTGTAACTATCTCATTTACCCAAGATTAGAACGTTTTATTTGTTAAAATTTTGTTTAATATGCTTGAAAGTTCTTCGTGCTATGAAGATGCTCTTACAGCATATGTTGAGATAAAATTTGATGATGGAGCGTTGTGGTCCTCTTTTTGACAAAGTTTTACACAACATTTAACAGGGTTTCTATGATATCATTTATTAGAATTACAAAACTTTTTCAAAATTTTCCAAGACCCCTTAACCTCAAATTTCCAAAACTTTTGATTAGATTCAGATTTAGCTTTCTAATGAATTATTGGAAGTGCCGCATGAGAAAGCGCTATATAAATGAAGTTATTATTATTATTATTATTATTAGTAGTAGTAGTAGTAGTAGTAGTAGTAGTAGTAGTAGTAGTAGTAGTAGTAGT
>JAOEHV020511303.1:0-20588 GCA_025447995.2 Isaurus tuberculatus
GAAAATCCGACCAAAAAAAAAATTTTCACCACTCACCCCCAAAATGACCCAAAAACCGACCAAAACCATGGACTAACCCTTCACCTCGAAAATTCGACCAAAATTCTGTATTATTCTGCATTATTCCTAAGCATTGCCGGTTGACGCACATGATGATCGCCGACTAGCAAGCATTGTCGTCATGACGACCTAGCTGATCAGCCTAGCCAATCAAGAGTGGTCTTTGACGATCTATTATAGCGCAATTAGAAATAATGTTGCGCGAGGTAGAAGCTCTCTCTACTTTGTGCAACAAATTCTGGGTCGTGTAACACCGAAAAATTGTTGCACAACATGCTGTAGCGTGCGTGGCTGAAACTCGCTACCCAAAAATTTTGTAGCATTTATTACCGGTCCTCAAGCTACATTTGTAGCCTGATCGTCAAGATATAGGGAACGGAAAGGTAGATACAAGTGTGTGTCGTCAGCCTGAAAAAGATAGCCCATGTTGTGTTGTCTGACAATATCCCCAAGAGGCGAGGTAGAAAGCACATACAACACGACCCCGAATAAGCGCCATAATCCCAAAGACAAATGATAAAAACCTAAAGTTCCATACCAAATTGTAAAGCTATAATAAGCAGAACGAAAAAAATGCTCTGGCTCTGATCTGTCGCCCTCGAATAAGCGCTGCATGTGCAACGCGAAAAAATTTATTAAGCATCGCGGTGCTTTTTTGATCAATTACGGTAATGCTAAAAATTTTATTCTACTTGGTTATGTTAATTAAAAGAAGAAATTTTTAAACTTTATGGTGGAGAAAGTGTTTGCTTCTTCTGTAGCGTACAGACTGAAAGGATCCGATGTTCGCGCAAAGAAGCGAACACGGTATTTGTTATTATCTTGTTAGAAAACATTGAAACAGATAATTAAAAATAATATCCTGATGATTTTTGAGTCATTAGAACCTACTTGTTAATTCCTGATTATCGAGAATGGGCTGGTAGTTTGATGAAGATCTCTGTTCAGAATTGAAAGTGTGCGTGAACATTTGTCAACGGACAGAGTCTCTCATGTTTACAAACACCTACAGAATTCAGATAAATGTCGAAACCTGTGCACGGAGAAAAATTGCACTCTTTGACTCTGCTTCCACTGTCTTCAATTTTAAATCAAAGATATGAATGGCAACAACTTTCTCTCAATAAGCAGGTTTTTCATGTCAATTTAAGTCTTTTTATGTAACCGGTTATAATATTTCTCTTTGTTTTACCTACATACACTTAATAGAATTTCAAATATTATCATTACACATTCTACTCACTCTAATTAATTCTATTAGCCCAACTTTATAACCAGCTTATGTTAATTAGTTCAGTCACAACTGAAGATGATCAGAGAATGATCGAAACATGTCTTGTTTTCTTAAAAATGTTATCCTTTTTCTTAAATGTATTTCTAGTCTGCTTGTTTTACGTCCTTTTGGAAATGTAAAAAACCTCGAATTTCTTAGCTTTTATATTTCAAGGAGATTAAAACGTCAATTATTGTAAATATCATTTGAATACACTGAACCTATATTAAAAACACATAATAAACTTTAACATTATATACTCATTAAACTCATAATTTTATATATATTTTTAGAAACTATAAGTTTGCAAAGTAGCAACCTATCTGTAGTTCCAGCTATTAGCGAAAATTATACTATATTGAAAAATGCCTTAATTTCTTTGTTACAAAAAGACTATTTTTAAATTTTAGACTAATTTTAAATTTTAGACTAATTTTAAATTTTCACACTTCACTCCGACGAAGGACTACAGTCCGAAACGCCAGTTTTTCTTATTCTTCCATGGTGTACAACTTAAAAATTTATAAAACTGTAATTCTATGACGGATTTTTCTGTTTTTTGTTTTTTGGTTTGTTTTTTTTTGGATTGAATGGCATAAAATATTTTAAGGTTCTAGTTTCAAATGTTTTAGAGAATAATTGCGAAGACGGATGTAAATTTGTTCAGCAGGGGAAACTCGTAACTTCCATATGGCATAATCAACTTTAGTTTGAAATGTTTAATCTTCGCTGTAAATAGAATAAGAAGCTACACTCTTTTTTTTTATAAGAACTTCTTATTTTTGGGCCGAGGCTGAATGTTCTTAAATATTTTGGGGTTTTTACCCTCAAATGTTCTTTAAAATGTTCTTAAGTTTGTTTTGTTTGTTAGTGGTTTCATATAAGTTCGCTAAAGTTTTGTTAAGCACAATATGACTTTTTTTTATCGTGTTTAGTTTATGAAACAAAATTTAGTCACTGGCTGCTATCAAGACACTGTATGTGTGTCTAAGAAGATACAAGCTTCGATATTTGATATACAGAAAGAGAAAATAATGAGTCCTGCAAATTGTTCTAGTTGCAAACAATGTTGAAGTATCGACTACTTCCATGATTTTGTGCTGTAATGTAACAAAATAAATTTCTAGGCCATTCCTCAGCCTTGGGTGTGTTCTTAGCATGTTCTTAAATTCTGGCTGATTTTCAGCCTGACGTTCTTATAAGAAAGGTTCTTATAAAAAAGAGTGTAGTTGTTCTTACGAAGGACTAACGGCCAAAACGTTTCCTTTCTACTCTACCTACGGCAGTTGGCACATTTTTTAACTTAGAGTTAATTCACTCGTTTTATCTACTTGCGTTGCCTTTTCCCTTTAAATAGGTTTGTCGAAAATTAATCACAGCGTAACTATAGTTTAAACAATTTGCTACTTTTGTGAGACAGAAAAATTTCAGTCCTGTTTGCCGTTTATTTGTTTTTAAACAACAAAAAAAGAAACAAAAGATACAAAAGATACAAAAATTTTACATGTAAAATTCACATTTTAGTTGCCATCCCTATCAATAATGTTACACTGACGAACGTTAACACACGCTCAGAAACTTTATTTTAATGATTTCTTTATACGGAATAAACGTCTTCGACCTCTCTCAACCTTGAATAGCTTTTAGATAGTTCTGGAATTTTGAACATTTTTGTGCCTCCTGATCTAATAAAGATTCATATAAAAAAATTGTGGATTAATTAAAAGAATGTATGTTAATTGTTACTAAAAACAAAGGTAATAATAGTTGTGTATATTTTTGATTTTATAGAAAGTTTCTGGAGCTCTCTTGTACTCTCTAGTGAATTGCTCACAGTGTTTTATTATCTTTACAATTATGTGGTGTTTTAATTAACTTTTTATTGAAATTGCAGCTGTGATAATGATAATGAAACTGCAATTAAAACAAACCGCGTGTTATTAGGAAATAATTTCAATATTGTATATTTTGTTGGTATTACCACAAATGTTGTATTTTGCTCGTAAACAAGCAAAAAATAAAAAAAAATAATTAAACACATACGATACTTCATTAGCTTTTACATCCCGGTTATAAATCGTCTATTAAGGTGTGAAATTTAAAACATGTATTCAAAGTTTTTTCTACTGGAAAATAAGATATATTTAAATATCAATTTGATTGCATATTGAAGCAAGGTTATATTAAGAAATTGCGGTTAAGTGGTGATTATGTTAACGATATTGATGATCAAAATACTAAAATCAGAGGGCTTTATAAACAGTGTCAGCTCCCATTTTAGTTGACATTCGGATCTGTAGCTCAAGGTGAAAGTACCATCATGTCGTGCAGAAACACCAAGTACTGGCTACTGCAGAGTCTTGTTTTATTGCTGGCAGTAATCAGTGTATCGATGGGTAAGGTTTCTAGTTTTTGTCGCCTAATCGCCTAATAATGACAATAAATAAACCTTGCCGGTAAAAGAGCAAATTTAAATTCTTTAAGAGACGATTAGCTTAGGATTTAGCTTAGATCACCTCATAGCCAGTAATTACTCAAATAATTTTATAAACTACGTTTTTCATATCATTTTCAGCAGATTATCTGTAGATGTATTAAACATTATACTTTATAACTGGCATAAAGTTTGACCTATTTTCACCAATTAGTAAAACTGAGGTACGTGATGAAAGAACAGATTGTGCCGACCAAAGTTCTCGATTTTTAGAGAAAACAACGCTACTTAGGAATGAAAAAGATTAACTTATGAGTATAAAAATCTATATTAACTAAATTTAAAAAAATATTCCTTAAAAAGAAACATTGAAACATTATTTCTTAAAAGAAACATTCAAAGTTTCTGTTTTCGTACGGCTACGTTCATTTTATGGAACAATATATTTCTACTAACAAGCGTTTGCGAGATTTTATGAAACTATAAAAATATATCTGTCGAAAACGGATGCGATATATAGAGGATATTACATGCCCGCACGTGGATACGAATTTTATCTTCGAGTGTTCAAGTCGGTATTCCACGAGTGAGCGCAGCGAACGAGTGAGATATCGACTTGAAAACGAGAAGATTTTCGTATCCACAAGCGGACATGTACTATACTGTTTATTATATAGACACTGAGGAAATACCAGGGCAACGATCAAAAAAATAATAATAAAAATAAAACAAAATAAAAATAATTAAAATAAAAAATCAATAGAAATTTAAAAAATAAAAAGTAAATAAAAGGCTAGGCTGAAGTCGTCATGACAACCGTGATATCTTCACACTGTGAAAGATAAAAATAGTATCTTCGCTGGATACCAAATTTTCGTCACTGGAGAAACCCTGTTATTTCATCGTTGGCTATATAATAAACAGTATTTATGGAAAGATTAATACTGTGAACGGTTGACGGTGAAAAAAATAGCTTGTTTTAAATTTAAGTTTAACTGGAAAGTAAGATTGTGTTTTTAAACTTACACTGGAGAATGGATTTACATCGAACGTAGAAGGCGAAACAAAGATACATAACTCATAAGATTTCGCTGTGTCCGAGTGTCTGCATGAAAATGAGGCGTCATCAGCATAATGTGCCTTAATAATAGATTTAAAGGGTAATACTCGCTACCAATTTTTGCCTTAGTGTCTATATTAGTAGTTGCAAGGCTAAATACCGGCGATATTTATACTTTATTTCTTCCTTTCCTTCCTTCCTTCTTTCTTTGTTTCTTTCCTTTTTTTGTTTTTTTCATTTTTCTTTGTTTTTGTTTTTGTTTTAACTGGATGAGAGTCCTTGACCCCCCCCCCCTGGAGGGGATACTAATCCATTGCAGATTACTGATTAGCTCCCAACTGAAGCTGGTACTCATTTACCGACCTTGTAAGGATGGAAAGCTGCGTAAGCTTTGGCAGAAAAGAAGAGCACACAAATGTTCAAGTTTCGGCAGAGCCGAGGAATCGAACCTGGGAACTTGTGGTTGGAAGGCATAGATCTTACCAACTGTGCCAACCACGCCGCCTTGTATCAGTATAACTTGTTTAATAACTAATCCAGTATACTTTAACGTTTAAGGTGCTGTCTTCAAGCGAGCTATTGGTAATAACGCAACAGGTAAGATCACTTTATCTTCATAAAATATTCAAGATTTTATAAACATTTTTGACCCATTGCATCATCTTTGATAAGCAACTTACATGAAATCACGTCTTTGCGCTTGCTTGGTAGAGTCTCAAGCAATCTTTGTAAAGGGTTTCTAGTCTTCTCTTTTAAAGAGAATATGAAGGAAACTTGTAACAAGTATGGTTGTGTGGTACAACGTGTGTCGCTTGACAAACTAATATCAAGGAAATCTGTGCAGAAGTTTTCTTTCTTCTCTTTAAAAGATGATACGAGAAAACTTCCACCAGGCAGGTTAATTTTGTACAATATGTGACGCTCGGCAAACTTCTACCGAGCTCGGTAATGTAATAGAATATCAAGGAAGTCATGCAGTGTTATGATTTCCTTTCTTCTCTCTAAAAGAGAGTTATAAAGAAATCTCTGCCTGTAGCAGGGTAATGTGGTACAACCTTTGACGCTTGACAAAATATCAAAGAAATCTGTGAAGAGGTTCTCTTTCTTCTCTCTATAAGAGAATAAAGAGGAAACTTCTATAAAGCAGGGTAATGTGGCACAATCATTGACGCTGATATAATACCTAGGAAATGCGTGCATATATTTCTTTGTTTTTCTTAAAAGAGAGCAGTAACAGGAAACTTCTACCAAGCATAGTAATGAGAACAATGTGTGATGCTTGACAGAATGCAGAAGTTTCCTTTAGATTCTTCTCTTTCCATACTTAAATATCTTCTGAGATAATTTTAGTTCTAGTTGTTTGTTCTCAAATTACCGATATCTGTTTTTTCTTGTTTTTAACTTAGTAACTAGTCTAAGTGATTGCGCCTTGGCACCAGACGGAAATTATACTCATCTAAACGACTGCAACATGTTCATAACATGCTTCAACGGTACTGGGGCCGAGAGGAATTGCACCGAGTTTCTACATTTCAACGCAATATCCAGGAAATGTGAGTTTCATCCTGAGAATGCTGGATGTTTGACAGCCAAAGTAACTGGAAAAGTAACACGCCCCACACAAGGTTGGTTCAATATTCACATACAGACACTTTTTGATTAATCTTACCTTAAGCTTAAGTTTCTCCACGCCAGAAAACGCAAAAGGCCGCCACATTATCATTCCGCTTCTTTCTGTCCCTTGCTGCCACTTTGGTTGCGTTCCAGCAGTTCCAGTCCATCCTGCTGCGTTTAGTTCTTTCTTTACTGTTCTGAATTCAAACAACCAACTGTTTTTTGGATTTGTTTTTTGTAATTGGTATCTACATATTCTAATTTTGATAATTGCCATTATCTTTTGTTTGCTTTTTTCTTATCCCAGGACAAGCTGTTAACTGTCCCAAGTTGTATAACGGAAATTATTCTCACCCTACAAACTGCTCTGTGTTCATATCTTGCAATAATGGAGTTGCAGTAGAAAGCGTTTGTCCTTCTAATCTTATATATGATGTCAACAAGAATCGTTGCGAGAAAGTGCAAAATGCAACATGTGGAAGCATGATACAAAGTAAGTTTTTAAGATTAGCTTAGTTTTAAAAGATGGCAGTCTATCGAGCGGTAATATCGAGTTCGATTTCCAGTCGGACCTAAACTAAGGGTTATAAAATATGCTTCCTTTGTTTTATATAGTCTTTGCAAAGACTTCCGATTTCAGAAAGGTTACAACTTATTTCGACAAAAGCAGTGAATAAACTTTTGAATTTAGTAATAATGAGTAATTGTTAGTAATGATATATAATTTCTACAAAGTTATCAAAATATTCCTCAAATCATAAACACACCTAATTATATATTTATACATGATTAACTCTATAGCTTATAAAAAAAACTCAATAAACTTTAAAATCCAGTGATTTAACCAGAAATTAGAGACGAAAAAAGTCTCAGATTTGGGGTATTTCACTAAATGGTGTAAGGCATTTATAGATTTGCGCTTTAACAGGAAAAAAGATCTATGACCAGATTTCGTGGGTATTTTAAATAAATAGATTTTAGTGATAATAAAGCAACCTGATCAAATAATTTTTATTCTTTTATTTTCAGTAAAAAGCCTCGCGGACTGCATGATAGCTCTAAATGGTGTATACCCACATCCGACAAATTGTACAAAATTTGTAAAATGCGATAACAGACTCGGAGCTGAAGCAAGTTGTCAGCAGTTTCTTCATTTTAATTGGACATCACGCCGTTGTGACTTTCATCCGGAAAACGCTGGATGTGCCCTTGCGGTTGTGACCGGAAATGTAACCATGCCTCGCCCAGGTAATGCGCTCCTTCCTAAAATAATTTGGTGGGAATCCAGACATTGATCAAAGCAGATTTTAAACCAGAGATTACTCCATATAAATCCGGTACTCTGACCACTAAGCCGCTAACTAAACTAATGAAGCAAAACTTGTAAAATAGATTGATTGTTTTGGTAGCATAGTATATTATCAAGCAACTTTATTTTCAACAAACAATAAAAGCGTAATGCTTGTGGAATGAGACTGGAATGATTATCACAAGTATTGGTAGCACATGCGTACTAGGCAGCTAATGTTATTATGTGGTGTTTGAATTTTTGTTTTCTTAAATTAGGTGAGCCTGTGAACTGCCCAAATTTGTACAATGGTAACTACGCACATCCTACTGACTGTTTTAGCTTCATTAATTGCTCCCACGGTCATCCCTTTGTGCAGAAATGCGGCGCCGATCTTATCTACGACTACAAAACCGATCGCTGTGAATTCCAAAACATAGCAACCTGCGGCAGTGTTACAGCCACACCAGCCTCCCGACAACTTACTACGCAATCAGGTAACTTCTCACACTTGGTTTTAGTCAGCAAACAAAAGGCGGATTTTGTTGTGTCTATGGAAAAAGAACCAACATGTAATGAAACTTGTAGTTAAAACAACTCCCGGTGAGATTTTCATGATCAATACCGTAAGTAGAGTAACGAGCTTACGTTTCATTAACGGACAAAGAAGGAAAAACCCGACGCCCTGTCACTCTGTTTTAGCAAAAAAAAATTAAATCAATTGCAAAAAAAAAATTGTTAGGCAAAGAAAACTTTTTTATCTTTCCTATCGTTTTAGCCTCGTTGACGAAAACGTCCTGGATTCACCAAGTTTTGGATAATAATAGAAGGTTAATCGTAGATTTTTGTTATTTGCGAAATGTGTTGATAAGTAAATTTTATTTTTGTTTCTTTCAGCTCCATTCACTTGCGTTAATCAACCGGATGGAGATTATCCGCACACAATCAATTGCACTAAGTTCATAAGATGTTTCAATGGGTCAAAGGAGGAACAGATTTGCTCAAGATTCCTTCATTTTAACGCGACTTCCAGAAAATGCGAGTTTCATCCTGAAAACGCTGGATGTTTGACGGCCACGGTGACTGGCAAAGTAATCCCACCTGCATCAGGTAGGGTTTGAAGAGGAATTTATTAAACAATCTGTTGAAGACGGTTACATACACTGCTAACAGAATTGCGAGGAAGAATCCATCACTACAAACGAACACGAATACGTCCACAAACGAGAACACGACCTCGACTACGATCATAGCAATGACCACGAGTCAGTGACCATGCACCACCACCACCACGACCTTGCCCACAATCACTACGACGACCGCGACCATAATGACAACCTACACCACGACTATACCTTTACCAGCTTTAATATCACTAACAAGTATTTCGCTGGTAATTAAAATTTCTAGAGTGATATTTTGTTTAGAGCGTTCATATCCGATATACAATACGAGTTCATATGTGTGCTAGTATCTAAGACTTTCATCAACGAGTCACCATTGGTAGCGTGCCTTACCAACTAAATATACCATGAATAATGGTAAAAATGTTAGCAGCCATAGACAGCTGTTTTGGCCTTTTATACCTCATAAAACTGGCATAGCTAACAACCACGTAAGACAACAAAGAACAGCTTTTTGTTTAATTTCTTAGTGGTTTTCAAAGCTTTTGAAGTTTCGATTTCTAAGTGGAGCAGAAAGATGTTTCGTTTAGAGCGTGCCTACCCGACATGCTTCTTGTGAGCTGATTTTGGATAAGGTGGCGTTTATTTTGCACTTTTTAAACTCAAATGCATGTGATGACACAGAAACGGAAATGTTTTTTAATATCCAGTTTGTTTTTTGCATTAGGTGGAGCTGTGAATTGTCCAAAAATGTTTAATGGTAACTATTCCCACCCGACCAACTGTTCAATCTACATAACATGTTTCAATGGAGACAGTGCGCTGAATGTTTGTCCTGAAACCTTTCACTATGACGTCACAAGCAACAGTTGTTTGGATGCAGCAAATGCAACGTGCGGGAGCCTGGTGCCTACAACCAGAACGCCAGTAACAGGTTTGTTAGCAACTTCAAATACAAAATCCAGGCTCATAATCATTGTTCTTATCATCATCATCATCATCATCATCATCATCACCATCATCATCATCACCATCATCATCACCATCATCATCATCACCATCATCATCATCACCATCATCATCACCAACATCATCATCATCATCATCACCATCATCACCATCATCATCATCATCACCATTATCATCATCACCATCACCATCATCATCACCACCAAAATCATCATCATCATCATCATCATTATCATCATCATCATCATCATCATCATCATGGTCCTCATCTTAACCACTTTATTTCAATTATTATAAATGTTATCACATGACCTTGTAATTTCGTGCACTCTGATTTGCTTTGAGTCATTGGCTCCCCCTGGACGGGATACAAATCCATCGCAGGCTATCTCCCAGCCGAAGCTGGTACTAATTTACCGACCTCGTAAGGATGGAGAGCTGCGTTGCTTTGGCGGAAAAGGGCACACCACTGCGCCAACCATGCCGCCATAATGTTTTGCAAAGCTCTTTAAAAATTCAGGACTTTTTTTTTTAATAACCCTATTATAAACTGGGGCAAGTATGATATTGAGGAAAAATGCGTAAACAATGATTCATCTTTAGAAGGTTTTGATGATCTTTTTTTGTAGTGAAATCTCCCTCGGATTGTGCAAACGCTCCAGACGGCAACTATCCACACCCACAGGACTGTGAAAAGTTCATCATCTGCATAAACGGCAAAGGCGGAGTCGTTTCCTGTCTAAGGTACCTTCACTTCAACAAGACCTCGGGAAGATGCGATTACCATCCAGAAAATGCAGGCTGTGCTCTTGCAGTCGTCACTGGAAACGTTTCAAAACCCAAACCAGGTATTTCCCGCAATTGTTTCGGTTTTCCTGTCTAAGTTAAACCGCCTAAATTTTGTTTGCAGTTTCACGTTTTTTGAGCTTGCAAATACAAGTTTGATGTTTACCCTTACTGAATTAAAGATCTATTTCAGTTTACAGTCGTTCTCATTTACACGGCATTCCCGCAGTTTTTTTCCGCCGTCGAACATAGTTTTTGATGGACGTCAATCAAACCTTGTTTGACCTGGATCTTGTCGGCAACTGCTTTAAAAGAAAGGCTTTTGATTGACGTCCACCAAAAACTAATTCGGTAAACAAACTGCAGGAAAGCAAAAACGGCTGTAATATTACTTTACTTGCATCTTATAAAGTAACTTGTTTTTGTTCTCTGTTAGGGGTCTGATTTCGCTATTACACTTGTAGCGAAAAGTATGCATTTCAGCCCAAATGAGTTGATTTTTAAGAAATAATTTTTTAACTTTGTCAGTGGTAGTTGAGTGATTCTAAAGCAAACAGACCCAACGGCTTTATAACAAAGCCACTGAAAAAGGCTCAAGTTCCCACACAAAATATTTTAGCAGCATTAATTATTCACTATACTTAAGGCCTGGCTCTCAGATTGAAAATTTCCCCCAGCAGTGATTTTGTTTGTGGGGCACTGGGAATGAGATTGTTTAGGTTGTCCAGACAACAGCCTCTCGAGGCGAAATATAAATGCTAGCGTCGCGTCGTTTTCAACTGAGACGCTGGGACGTTTCATGATTTTTTTTTATCAAAGTTGTTTTAATTTATAGTTGGGGAAACGCTTTTTCTAACCGGTCAAAAAGACATAGTGGCTATGTAATGTGAAAGGTAATGGTTACAAAGGGAAGGAAATCATCATCACAATCGCAACTGTATTAGGGGTCTATTGTAACACATAAAGAAATATTCATGAATAATTTCTTAAATTTATCAATTCCAATAATAAATAAAAATAATAGCACTGTGAGAGATTACTAAAATTAGATTGTAAACTATTATATCCCCCCCTCCCCCTCCCTCCTCTCACAAGACTTTGACATCGATTAACGATCCTGATAAATCATGAATACTAAAATATGTAATGTTTTATTCATATCAGGGGAAAAGGTGCATTGTCATAAGCTGTTTAACGGGAACTATCCTCATCCGACCGACTGCCACAAATTTATTAGCTGTGGAGATGGTCATCCACATGAACATTCCTGTGGAAACAAACTCTATTATGACTATAAGAAGGATCGCTGTGATGATCCCAACAGCGCATCTTGTGGAAGCCTCATGACAACTACAGCTCCAAGATCATCGAAATTTCCTAAAGGTAGGATCTTTTTAAACAGCAAATTGTCAAATGTTTCAGTGGGGTAATAGACCCACATGACATCACTTACAATCACGTGTGGTTTTCTTTAAAACTTTCAATTGTCTTGGTTCGCTAAAGAGGGGGGGGTCGTAAAAATGATTTGGTACCGCTTAACGTCCATTGTCAGAAAAACTCTCTTAATCTATCTAAGGAGAATATATTTAACTTATATGAAGTACTTGAAGTAATTAGCTTTTATGGATGTTGATACTATATTTATCTTACATGAAGTACCTAAGTTTTATAGATGGAAGACACTATATTTATCATATACGAGGTATCAAATCATTTGCTTTTATAAATACGATCTTATAATTAAAATTCATTATTGTGCCAAAATACATCCACTTAAAGATATCATTTCTCTTAATTTACTTAAATATTTAAAAAACGAAATTGTCTGTCGCGATCGGTTTAGCCTCCCAAAAGTGTTTCATTTTAATAAACTGTTGTTATTTTTTTAAATCTATCAGCTTTGTTTTTAGATGATAAAAAACACATTTCTTTCCTTTCTCTGTTCATCCATTTTATTGAACTGATTAAACTAAATCAAAGTAATAAAAATACATTTCTTTTTTAAAGGAAAATTTGTTTGCCACGGACTTAAAGCCCTATAAATGAACAACATCTGATAATATAATTTGCTAAAATGTAAAACAACTGATAAAAACGTACTTTAACAACGTACATCTCCTGCACTTTATTCACACATTCCCCGGTTATTCAAACACGATAGCACTTCTAATAAGCATAAGTAGAAATTTTTTCATAACACAGAGTTTTTCTTTAATTCGCCCGTAATGTCTAACATTTTATAAACACGGTGAAAATTTTTCAAACAAACATTTGTACCTAAAAAGAATGAAATAATTGTAACACAGTTCGATAGTGTGGTTTAAAGTGATACAACCATTTTCAGATATAAAACTTTTTATTAAGATCGCATGTAAAACAACCAGTATATTTCAAAACACTGAAATATTTACACCTACAGAAATTAATGTTCTTCTTGTGAGTTTCTGCTGGTAAGGTCTAACTAATTCAAATGGCGAATTTCAAATTAAAGGTCTTACATTTAAACGCTGTATTGTCAGCTTGAACACTTTATAGATTTTCAATGCAAGGGCGCCAAAAGATTGGCCAAGACGGCACAGTTTTTCTATGTATAAACTTCCTCGGAATTAAAAAACGGTTGTTTTCTCAGAATTAAACAATATTAAAAAAAATATCAAAATATCTTAAACTGACTTAAAGTTAAGAAACAGTGTAGAAGTTTAACAAATATTCTCCACGACACTAGGAACAACAGTTATCAAGTCAATATTTTAAAATAAGACTTTTAAGTTGCTGCTTCAGCGGCGAAAAAATTGTACAAAGAATTAAGATGAGACGGTTCGGATTTCGCTATGACAATTTTTGATACCCATGAAGCAAAGTTTGGTAAGCGTACCTGTTTGTATCATCGCTGTATCAACTGCGTCTTACTGCAAATTTTGAGCAAAACCTAACCAGTTTCATTTCGCAGTTTCGTATGCATGCTCAAGCTTATTTAAGCAACGACGATTTACCCAATTATTGGTTACTTTCTTGGATTACCCTTGGGACTTGCAAAATCCAACAGTTCACTTACACAAAGAATTCCCAAACAAAAGAAATTTCTATCGTAGATTTCACTGCGAAGCATTCCAACGCTTTAATTCGCTCATCGGTTTGTGATGTGGTTGTGAAACGACACAATAGTGGATCTTACGTACGCTTTTCAGGGGTAGAACTGTGGATCGAATATCTTAATTATTGATAATCCATATTCCTTTGGGTAGCTCACATGAAATCGAGACTAAACATGATGAAACGAGTATACATAAAAGCCTTCTAATGAATGGTTTAATTTGCATATATATTGCTGATTCAAAGCTAGATAGTCTGTGTTTTTTTCGGAAACAAGAAATATTCCCTATTCTTTATATTTTTTATCCAAATATTCCGCGTATTCTTAGAGTCTCTCAGTCGACAATCAATATTTCGCTTCATTCCCCGATTATTCCTGTCGCCAGCCTTTTTGCTTTTTGAAGACGGCGCTTTTCTCCGGTATGTGTAGTTTTAAAAGCGGATGAGAGTCTTTGAATCCAGGGACATTAATCCATAGCAGGTTAGCTTCTAGTACTCTATTTACAGACTTCGTAAAAATAAAAAGCTGATTCAGCTTTGGCGGAAATAAAGGTCACACAAAGTCGTGGCAGGACTAGTCTTGAACCCAGGACCTTTTCCTTAAATCAAGTTTCGATAAAATGCCTTCATTCGTCAAAAGTTACAGATTGGAATTTTACAAGCTTCCTACGTAGTCAGGTTGGCCTAGTGGTTATCACCCACGCCTCCCACCACTACGGCCACGAGTTCGAATCCTGGGGTTCGCATGTGGGCTGAGATTGGTCGATCTCAATCTGACTCCGAGGGTTTTTCTCCGGGATCTCTGGTTATCCTCCCTCCTTCGAATCGACTTTCATACCAAATCCCGTGCCGTCAACCGCTTAAACATTAGCCTTTGGCTAGGGAGATTGGGCAACCTCTCCCTGCGTGTAAAGACGTTTAATAAAGTATTTATTTTATTTATTTATATATAGATAAAGAGAAATTCTCCTTTACTGCATGTTTCAGTTAGACAACACACTGACCAAAGCAATTTTTTTAAAATATTCATTAACAACAGTCGAGAAAAAAGTTTACTAAACCTGAAAAGCTGTTATGCTTCTTTTCAATTATCATAGTAAGTTTGACTCCTTGTTAATAATCTTTATTTTTTAAATTATTTTTATTCTATGGTTATGTTTTCTTTTTTCTTTCTATTCTTTGTTGTTTTTTATTTATATGTAAAAGAACTGCTTAATGATATTTTACGGGTAGTTTTTCATAAGATTGTCTTATTGTTACAGATCTTTAAAGTCGACGCTGGCACAAATGGCTGCCCCGAGTCTGCATAAGTTTAATTGATAATACCCGGTTCAACCCTCTGGTTGCTCATGATAATAGTTTATCAATAAAGATACATACAATTTTCCGCAGGTCCAGTTAATTGTTCCAACGTCACCTTTGGTTATTATCAACACGAGAGTAACTGCAGCCTTTATGTCGTATGCTCGTTTAGTTTCAAGTTTATCGGAGAATGTCCGGCAGGTCTTCATTGGTCAACCGCCGCTGGAATTTGTGATTTTCCTGACCAAGCTAACTGCAAAATTTCCACTCTACGAACACCAGGTAAAAAATTCAATTTAAACATTTATTTCAATGTTTAAACACAGTGTTTAAAGTCGAGCACGTGGTTTATGCTCCGCTAATTGCAAAAAAAGACGAAAAGCGTGTTAATATAGTGGCTGCCATGAAAGACCTACGTGTAAAGGACAATAGAGCAACATAATAACAGAGCTGTAAAACAATGAACGCTGATGGAATGAAAAAAAAAAAAAAAACCGAGCCGCTAGGATTTTGCTTCGTGACTGTATTTTATTATTAGTAGTAGTAACAAAACCAAATTGATTTTCTTAATTCATAAATAATTTTTCTTTTGTCTTTCAGATAACCGCATTGATTGTAACGAGATCTCCGATGGAGATTATCCACACGAACGAAACTGCTCAAAGTTCGTCTCTTGTGCCAGTGGGTTTAGATATGAAAGAACTTGCCCAAATGGCCTTCATTGGTCAGCGAATTTGAGCCTCTGTAAAAAACCAGAAGAAGCAAACTGCACGCTTACAAGTCAGCATTCAGGTAAAAGTTATTGTTTTAGTAATTGTGAAATTTATATTAAAGCCCTGTTCTGTTGGACCTTTTTCATACAATTGAAAACCTTTGCAAGGATTTTTTTATTTTCGTCAAATCTTCTTTTTTATACGGTTCTTTAAAATTCCGGAAATTTCCGCCATCTTGGCCGAGTCCTGAAGGAAACTGGGAATAGTCACGCATGACGTCAAAGTCACATTAAAACAGTGCTATTTCCAACAGAAAACAATGCCTGTTAACTTTTCGTTTTATTAATTTATAGTAAACAACGAATATGTTCGGAGTATTTTTGTATCTTTATTGCTCTGATGAAGGCCGCAAGAGCGGTTAAAAATTTAGTAAAAAAAAAATTTTAGATTATATATTTTTAAACTCGTTTGAGTTCGAGCACTCTGTTAATATCTTCAGTCCCAAGATCTTCTCTGAGCTGCACTGACGAGTCCTCAAAGGACGAAACAGTACTGTCTTCAGATAGAGTTTCATTTATTTCATTAAAATTTTTCTTGGCCAACACAAGCATCTTCCGAGATCCAGGTTGTGGGGATTTCGCCATTTTGTTCTTGTATGTTCGCGAAAGGACATACCTTTATTTGTATATAAGTATATATCTATTTAATTTTTAAACAAATCAGTTTCAACTTTTTATTCAATATGCTACTCACTGATCGTCAATCAAATATATTGCCTTTTGTTTGATTTGTTTTTTAGATAAACTTAAGTAAGGAATGACGTCATTCGTACCAATACCTTAATGACTTTGCTATCAACAAAGTTTTAACCAAACATTTGTTTTTCGCAGAAGTATGTAAAAATATAAATGTAGTTTAAAGAAGAGAAAATAGACGGAGCTAGTCTTACTTTAAAAGTGATTTCAGAAAATTCAATTTTAAAATAGAAAGCTGTAAAGGTGTAATGCTTGTGGGCCGTAGGTTTAGGTTAGACATGACTGCTGTTATCTTAGAGCTCCTATTATTCGCTAAAAGTACGCTTTTACTGCTCTTAATAATATTGTATGGGAACCTGAGCGTGTTTGTTATCTAACCCTGCTGACGAGGTCTATGGTATGTCCAAAACGGCTGACCGTGGCTAAAAGCTAAATCCGTTTATGAGCTCAGGGGCCCTTCGAAGTCGGCGCTCATCTCCGGTGCCTATAATGTTAAGCGAACGAGAGTCCTTGACTCCCCCACCCCCTCCCCCGACGGGACTCTAATCCAACGCAGATTAGCTCCCAGCCGAAGCTGGTACTCATGTACTGACCTTGTAAGGATGGAAAGCTGAGTAAGCTTTGGCAGAAATGGTCACACAAATGTTCAAATTTCGGCAGAGCTGGGGATCAAACCTGGGACCTCGAGGTTGGAAGGCAAAGATCTTACCAACTGCGCCTACTACTCCCCATTAAGGCTCACCATTATTTTTGATAGCTTTTTAAGTGATAATGATCACTACCAACGTGGCCCTAGTACCCATATTAGTGGCTGCAAAAATTTGATACTAACACGCATGTCCTTCTGCGTGATTTTTAACAAACACATTACTCTAACATATTTCAGGGAAACTCGTGGCTGAGTGCGCTAGTGGAAAACTCGCAAAAAACACCTTCCATCCAGACCCTAAAAACTGCAAATCGTACTACATTTGCGATCACTCGGGCAACCTTCTGAAGAAAAGCTGTAACAACGGTCGTCTGTTCAGCCCAACCAGACTGGCTTGCGATTTGCCAAGCAACGTTAACTGCAAAGTAACTTCGCAATAAGATGAAAGAAAAAAAATACAGGGCCATACGCAGAGGAAAATTGGCCCGTATTAGCAATTCTTATGAAAACGTATACCGACTCTACGCTTCTCTATTATCGACGTTATGTCGACGATACTTTTTGATCGTTTAATTCAGAAGCTGATGCTGACCTATTTTTTAACTTTTTGAACAACAGACATTCAAGTAACTATTAAGTTCACCATAAAAAAGAAATTCGAACATAAATTTTTCCTTCTAGATGCCTTGACTGACAACAACTCTTACAATACTACCAATTCAGTTTTTCGCGAGTATTTTCACCGGTCTTCTCTCTAATTTTTTCAGTTTGTCTGTTCAGAACTCTCGTTGATCGTGCGTTCAGGATTAATAAGACTTGGCTGGGATTTGATTCAGACATTGAAAATATTTTCAACATTCTAAATCATTTTTGAAAAGATGCTAAGACTTTGTTACTCGTGGTACCACGAGTCAACTTTTGTGTTCCATTTCTTTTTCTTTTTTTTTTCATGTCGCGATTAGCGATTCGGTCCAGTGACTGCCATATTTGGGATTTGTCCCCGGTCGCACGCGGTCGTACCACGAGTAAAGGCTTAATGAGCCTCTTGTTTTGAAAACAAATTAGAAAAATGCGGTTTAACCCGTAATGTTGAAACTTCTATGATAAATTACCGTTTGTCGGTCAGTTTTCTGAAATGGTACAAAAGAAAATTTGATCACTTGTAAAATAAACTTTAGCAACATTAACATTTGTTAGTATTTACGACCTTTTAGATTCAATAGGTTTTTCAGTACAAAGGATCCCATTCCCAAAGGACTTCATCCATGTGTTGTATATAAGTTTGTTTGCGCTGGCTGTAATCCTAGCTATGTTGGCGTGACTTTCCGCCATTTTTCTACACGCGTACAAGAGTACCTTCCCAAGGATAAAAGATCCAATATTTCAAAACATCTAAGTCCCCATCATACCGTGAGCCAAACGCTCATCTGAGTGCTTTACGATCCTGATAGACGAAGCAAGCACCAGATTCAGCCTTAAGATCAAAGAAGTCCTCCACGTAGATTGGATTAAGCCTTCGCTGAGTAAATTTAAATCTCTGTCACTAATCTTTTTTAATCTTATTTATTGTCTTAGCTATTCTTTTCTCTACTTCTGTTTAATTCCAAGGTCGGTATGTGTTCATTGTTCCATTGTAAGATATCTGTATTAAAGTATATTATTAGATTTTAACCCACTAACATTGTGATGACGGCAGTATATGCTGCCGTAATGTATCAATATAGAATGAAGAATATTGTGGTTGCCCTTTACATAGTTTTATATTTTTGCTATCTAGACCTTTTAAATATAAGTTAGTTTGCCCGCAATGGCGTGAAGACATGACATTATTTACAGATAAGCATTGCAGAGTTTCCACAGGCGAAAGGATTAACATCAAAATAACAGGCCTCCAAGTCTCCGCGTCAAACGTCTTACTACAAACATCTTCTCGCGGTTTGTAGTTATAGAAAAAATTCCTCAATCTGAAACTCTTTATCGCCTGTAACCAAGGTTTAAACACCAGATTTTTATCTACATTTTTATTACCATAAATTTTTACAATCATTGTTATTGATTTAGTAACTTATAGATGAATTTACTTTTAAGTCTCGTATCAGTGATTAGAACGGACTTTAATGAACAGCTCACGAAAAGATGCACTTTGAATGTGTGATAGTTTATAATGAATAAAAGAGCTGGGGGAGAACATATAGTCATTATTTTCCTTCGAAATGTATCAATTGAAGCAGTTCTTGAATATCGTATAATTAGTACGTCTTATGGAATTAACAGCCTAAAAGAAAAAAAAAACGCATTATTGGAACAAGTTTAGAATTTACGTGTTAATTGCATATTTTTTGGTTCACAACAAGTATGATTTCAGCATAATTCGCATTCTTTGGAGTCTGTAACAAAACTATTTTGAACAACCAGTCACAGAGAAGTTATATTCAAGCCAATCACAGCTTAGGGAAAAAAAGGACACGATAGACACCCATAATTCTTAAACTTAATTTGCTGTAAATAACTGGAGAAAAATAAACAATTTTTTAACTTAAAAAAAGTCTTTAAAATAATTGACATAAATGGTAATTGTGTTGTGCAATTTGTTTATGTAATCGAACCTTTACGAGTTCAATATGGAAATAATTTGCACAAGGGTGTTTTAAAAAGAATCAAAATTGCGTGAGCCCGTTAGGGCAAACGCAATAGCTGTTATTACAGTTGAGCCCGCATGCCCAAACTCTTTCCTTCTGAGGATCATTCAAGCGAGGCTATCGGGTCAATACAATGTTTGTTGTGTTATTTGTATCTCATTTACATGCAACTGTAATAACTGCTATTTGAGCTTTTTAAAACACACAAGTGCAAATTAATTCCATATTGAACGAGTAAAGGTTCGATTTCATGTTAATCATATACTGAAAAAATTATAAAAAAAAATCACGGTGAAAAAGCCGGCCATTTTGTTCGTTTTCAAGAATTTTCTTTGGATTTCCCTCCATCGTTGTCATATAAACTTCTACATTTTGATTGGCTTATTAGTTTTGTATTGTTTCTTATCCAATCAGTTTAAGTGTTTGAGATTGTAATTGCACGAAATTATAAATTTCTGCACGGAATTACACATTTTTGCACGGAATTACCAAGTAATTGTACTGCTCTTGGCTAATTAGAATCAAGTAATTTTCTTATGTATATGATTAGGTCTAAAATAATACTTGTGATTACAAATTAACCTCGCCCTCCGCGCCTGTTCAATTTTGAAATCACGTCATTGATTCTAGATCAGTTTGCCTTTCATTCAGTTCAACACGCGTCATAAATCCAATGTCTGAATTTATAAGGATTTTCTGAAAGTTTTAATTTTTCTTGCAGCCCTTGGGAATTAAATTAGGTTACACGCTTTAATAGGGTCTGTGCAGCTAGAGGTCACGTGACCACAACCTCCTTAAATTAATTAGTTACGACAAAATGATTTTCAGA
>JAOEHV020511405.1:0-20588 GCA_025447995.2 Isaurus tuberculatus
GGTTTTTTTTTAAAAAAAAAAAAAAATCCCAAAAGGGGGGGGGCACAGGCCCCCCAGGCCCCCCCCCCTTGGATCCGCCACTGGGGCGTACTTCGTTTGCTAGCTATTGGGCCAACGAACACTATCTTTCAACCAATAACAAACCAAATCTGCTTGGTTAAGTCTAATCAGGTTCGGTAGCCGAGTAATTTGGCAGTAGTGACAAAAGACGGGAACGCAAATTCTTTATCTTTACTTAAATCTTTCAGACCTTTTTAAAAAGTACTTTCAAGAGAATAGGAGAAAGTTATGGTGTTGACAATAAGAAGACGGAGGGAGGGGAGGGAAGGGTTGGATAGGCGCTGGTAAAGCTTTTTTTTCTGGAAAACGTTTTTGGTAATTGGGAGCCTAGCAATCTGCGATCTGCATGTTGGGATACAAGTTGCGTAGTTACCAAAGTCTTCGCATTGACCACGAGACTCATGCATTTGACTATGTCGCCTCATGTTTGTATTAAGCCGAGAACAAAATCCATGCGCTTTGTACTGAGTTTTTGCCCTATTATAACGTATTCTCATGCATTCTTGAAAGTGCTATTCGGAACTTTACGAAACCAAAGGAAAGTTTGTGTAAATGAAATAAAATTTCAGTTTTGATAGTCGCAGGTGGTAGTTGTCAACTGCTCTGGGTCTTTAAACTAAAGATCGGGCTACCGGCCCCGTAAACAAACATTCAACAGTGTAAAGAGTATGGTGTGTGGAGTTTTAAGAAAATAACTATAAAGTAACTATAGAACATGCGGCCTGATTCTTGGAATAATAGGAAACAATTAATTAAAAAGTTTGTTTTATATTATAACGACAGTTTAGCCTCTATTAGGCGATTCATTGTCACGGGAGCTAGTTTTTCTGAATGAAAGGCGTTTATGAAAAACAATTCGCACATTTCTAATTGGCCGACTGCCACAATGAAAACACAGTCACTCTTGCTTTCTAAAAACTGTACATAGTTGTAACAACTTGTTAGTCTAAACACTTTTTAAATATAACTCAATTTGATCGTACCAATTAAATTTGTAGTTTCGCAAAGA
This sequence comes from Isaurus tuberculatus, assembly GCA_025447995.2. NCBI lineage: Eukaryota > Metazoa > Cnidaria > Anthozoa > Zoantharia > Zoanthidae > Isaurus > Isaurus tuberculatus. The sequence continues at coordinate 1,070 of JAOEHV020511405.1, forward strand.
GTTTCGTGTACATATATATAGGATTAACTATAACAAACGGACGCTGGACCAGGACACAATTTTCAATATCATTGCTTAAAACTCCCTAAGCGAGGAAATATCTTTGGAGTGACGCACAATAAGTAGTAAAAAAGCCTTTAATTTAAAGTTTCAATATAATTTTAACTTTCCTTAATGATTGTTTGGAAAAATGTTAGCCACTCAGAAAGCTAAAGTCAGAGAGGTAGGTGTCCCGTCTTAACCTTATCAAGCCTCTTCAACCTTTAACTTTCGGAGCTTGTCTTTGATAAATAAAGACGTTTTAAAATTATTAGAATTATTTGTGTTGATCTAATAAGATGACGAGTGCCAAAATTTTCAACCTTCGAGCTAGAACTTGATATAGTTATAAGAAACAATTTTAGTATTTCCCTTGAATTCTTTAAAGTGTAAATGACAGGATTTTTACCATAACATCGTAGTAGCACAATCAATAAATGACTTTTTTTCACATATACGAATAAAGTTTTTAATCGTAACATGTTTCGGCATAGCTTATGCCATCTCCAGAAGAATGATTACAAAAGCTACAAAATATGATAGGTTTACAGTGATTGACTAGTATATCATAAACTAATAATTAAGTTACAGGAAATAGAAAATAACTAAGAACTATAAAGGTCGACTAAAAATTAACCGAAGTCTTAAAATGTTGTACTTGAACATTGAGTTTAGGTTTCTTAGTTTTAATGTGAAAAGCTTCCTTAAGTTTTAAATGGAAGGAGGATTTCGCAGTGTCTATAATTTTAAAACAGTTTTAAAGTGTACTTATTGTTACATTCAACGGACTGTTTCAGATGTTTAAAAATGTGTGAATTTTTATCACTAAAAGTGCGTTCCTTTATCCTGGTTGAAAAATGACATGTCTCGCCAATATAACGGGCATTCTTAAGACTTTGGCCATTTTGCGCATCGGCTCTACAATGTAATAATTCCCTCCGCGACATACAGCTTTTAGCTATCTTTCAGCCATCTTGCTGTTTATCAAACCAACTACCGTCACTGGTCGCGCGAGTATTGGGATAATTTTCAAGCCAAAATTCCGCGTATTTCAAATAATAAAAATACGGTTTAAGACGTTTTCTGGATCTAAAAATTTTAAAAACCTTTCTTTAACAATGTGTATAAATAAAATGAGAAAGAAAAAAATTATGCCACTTTAAATTGTGATGAACAATCAATAAAGTTGGTGGCAGTGGTTTATAGCACTATAGTCAGTGTACGCGCAAAGTCATATCTTATTTAGCAGGAAAGAATTTTGCTAAACCTGGAAAGCAGATAACGCACAACGATTGTTTTCTCAAACCATATAGGCTTGTATTATAAGTGGTCTTCTAACATAGCTGGTGAAAAAATTATTTTGTCACAGTGTTGAGTTATATGAGTGAATTACATGAAAGCCGAATCTCCTTAAAAAGCTTAAAGACTTTAAAAAAAAACAAAAGAAAACAGTGTTTCAGCTTGTTTTAAGTAGTTGCGTTGAAGCAACACTTGTAGTTTAGAAGAAACAAAGATTAAAAGTTTAGGCTCTGCACTTCAACTTGATTAGTGAATGCTGGTTATTTGTTCCAAAGCCCAACCCTCCACCTAATTTTACGTTTTCTATAAATGTTAGAAATTTTAACTGATGACTGCCTGAAGAGAATCAATTGCATGGTATTATAAATTTCAAAGGGTCGTTATTGAAATTTTTTGGATTTGATCTCCAGCCAGTCTGTTTCAAACCTTGTGTTCATAACACACCTCACGGCGATGAAAAGAAACTAAGTCACTTTTAATTGACGATATTTTTGCAGTTGTCTTACTGGCCCTTTCTGATGAGTGATGTATCCATGTATTTGTTGAATCTTTTTTTAAAAAAAATTTAAGTGCGTCGGCTAGTAAGTAATACAAGTGATTTAATCAAAACTAGGTTGAAATGATAAATAATCGCCGTAAGTGAAGTAGCTTTAGCCCTTCATCAAAGCTTTTACACTTTTTAATGTCTAATCTAAATCATGATTCAATTTTTCATTCCCAAATCCAAGTTTAAAGCGGTCCTCTACCTTCGAAACATTTTTTTCCAAAATCAAGTTTATAAAGATGTTTGTATCATCTTGCAACTATTAACTAACCGGCATGAAATAGGTCCAACACATTAACATATTAGTCTGTTGCCCTTGGCAACACAGTAAGCTTGGTTAAGGGTGTTAAAAAGTGCTCCCATTGTAAACCTAACTGAATGAGAATGAACAATCTCATTGAAACAAAAAATATTTTTAGCAGGTAAGGTTTATAAATATCTAGGTGCTAAACCTCAAAATTGTTGGTTTTTTCTAATTACTCATACAGAAAAAAATATTTGTTGTAAAAAAAGTGGAGTTTTTTGCTCAGTAGAACCAAATGTTTTGTCTGCCCTGCAAAGACAGAAGAACAACAAGTTTTTTTAGGTTTGTCTCCAAGAGGGTTCGTCTGGCACAAGTTTGATGCAAAAAATAACTGGTAATATATCAGTCATTTTGAATAAATTAAACAGTTCAGATTAGTATCGGTGTAAATATAATGCTATTCTCAAGTTTTTCCATCTTTGTGGGAAATATTACTGGAAAAGGATTAATGGAATATTAAAAAAAAAGAAATAAACCAATCTATGACGTTGTGACAAAAATTGTATTCCAAGAACGCTAGAGAAAGCATTTTCGAGCTTTAAAATATCAGAATTTCCGGAGGGCCATGCCCCCGGGCTCTCCTAGTGGCTTGCCTCTTCATACCCCGAAGGTAGGATGGACTAGTTTTAAAGTCTCCGGTTTTCATTGTTTTTAGGGAACTAAAATTTCCCAGATTAATCAATTTTCTCAAATTCTGCTCAGCCTAGCATTTGAAATAAAATGAAATAGCATTGCCTAGTTTCCCTCCCATTAAAATCCCGATTTGAATAAGTCCCTTCATGGGTCGGGTAGTATGCGTTTTATATAGGAAGTATGACATATTCGGATCAAACTAGAGAGGGGTGAAACTAAAAGATGAGGGGAAAAATGGGAAATGATAATTATAGTAATTAAAAAACGAAAATCTTTCATTAATGATATTATGAGCTAAAATAGCAAGTTTAAAGATTAATTTCTGCTCTTTATACTTTTCTGCGTTAATTTTTTTTACCAACTATAACTCGCACCTTATTATTTCGATCCGCATATACTGTCTCCATATATACACACCTACTGAAACCATAATTTCCAAGCATTTTTAGTTGATCTGACGAAGGCATGCACTCTTTTTTTTATAAGAACGTCCAATTTTTGGGCGGAAGCTGAATTTTCTTGACTATAATGCTTGTACTATTGCTTATAGATCATCTTCAAATTGGAATATGAAAACACTTTGTTTTCATCATGCGTTGCCCTTAAAATCCAGGGTTTTATAGACTGACTATGATTCGTTTTGTTTGATACTAGAATTTCTATAATTCACTGCGCTGGTATTTGTGCACAGCTTGTGAAACAGAATCGAGTCTTTAATAATTGTAATTGCAAAATATAAACATTAATCTACATTAGCCATGTCGCCAATAACTTCTATGATCAATCTAGTTTGCAATCTCCAAATAAATGTTTTTCATTTCTCCTCAGCCCAGGTATTTTCTTAGTATGTTATTAAATTTTGGGCAATTCTGACGTTCTTAAAAAAAAGTTTCTTATAAAAAAGAGTGTAGCGCTCGAAACGGCAGCTTCCCACGCCGATATGGCTGACTACACTTGGTCAAGGTAACAGATGTAACTTTCGACATTTTTGTGCTTATAGCGCGCTATGTTTTCAATTGAACCCCACAGAAGTATATATTTTCTGAAACGTTATTAAATTTTGAGTAATGTAAGAACATATTTGTTTGATTTCTATTTAATCTGAATTTATAATAACTCGTTATTTCAAAATCAACACTAGTACTTTTTCTTTATGAGGCTTCATATCAAAAACTATTTAACAATTCCTCGCCATTTCCACATGGTCTCGTCCCGTGTAACAAAATCCACAGAGGTTCTGGATTCCGGATTCCAACCCCCTGGATTCTGGATTCCACTCTTTTGTGTTCCGGATTCCAAGATAAGCCTAAATCACTGGATTTCAAACTTAAGCATTGCTTTTGCAGTGTCTTTTTTTTCACCATTTTGAATAACATTGTCATGTTTTTCTGCCTCCAATTTTCTTTGTCTTCGAGTTTTTGGCAGCATTTGCATTTTTTTGTTATTTTTTAACAAACCAATCAAAAGCACGGACCGGGTCCGCCTCCCTCTTCGCTCTAGCTTTAAGGACTTATTTAACCTTTTTTTTGTTTATCAAAAATTGGATTCCGGATTCCGAGCATTTTGGATTCCGGATTCCAAATCAAATCTGGATTCCGTATTCCACAATTGTAGATTCCGGATTCCACCAATCAAACTTTGCTGGATTCCGGATTCCGGATTCTTTTACATGGGGCGAAACATAAAAACTACATAAGCAAGAGTGTTAATTGATCTCAATAAACGAATCAACGATTTTCACTTAAGTGCGTGGATATTTTCTTTATCTATTTTCAAAGTTAGAAATGAAAAATTCTTTTAAAAGCAGCAATTAACACAAAATATCTCTAGAATGAAAACTTAAATTGAAAATCGCCGACACACTTTTGTAGTTCACATAATTGGCAAGGTCTGTGGAAAATTTTGTGCCAATAGCTTAAATACTTTTTGAGTTGAAACTTTCGAAAGTTCGTAAAAAGGCCGTAAAATTAGTTTCGAGAAAACTGCAAGAAAAGATTCCAACACTGACTTACTGAGTTTGTTTGCTTTGTGCTAAGTACTTTCTCGCCTGCTAGAATTTTTTACCAATCGGAGTTCACGTGTAATCCAATGCTGATATTCCTTATTCCGAATCCGCCTGCGTGACAACAACCGGCCTGCACGTTTGTGCAAAGTGCAACCGAGTCTGCCGCTCAAGGATTGGGCTCATTTCACACGAAAGATCGCAGGATACTCGTCGGTCATCGATGCGAGATTCCTTACTTATTCCTAATGACACTTGTAAAAATTTTTTTCCAGGTATATATGTGCGCGTAACAATGATTTCCTATATGCAACGCAAAGTCCCGTCATATTATGATGCTGCTAATTAACAAGCTGTTATAAAAGACCGAAGAGTTTGAAAATGTTTCTCGAAATATTTCAAAAAACAAAAAAAGATTTTGGATTCAAATTTTCACATTTCCATAGCTCCCATACATGGCTATGTTTTAAGAAGAAAAACGAATATTGGATAAAAATCGAGTCGTAAAAGCTACGCGTTTGGCTTCTGGTACCTTTAGGCCCCGTCCACACTATAGTATACGTTTTTGTTTGAAAGCGCATACGTTTTAATCCGTCTTCGCCTTCCGTCTCTCCAAAATTTCTACTATACATCCTTTTCCCTATATTTTCGGTATAAATGCTGGTACAATATACACCTCTTACTTTTTCTTGGATCAAAAAATTCTTTATAGCGTTTTTTAGAAAATATTTTGTTAGTCGTATTTTTCTTCGAACCGTTTTTGATAAACGTTTTGTGCAGTACCATTAAAAAAATATTTTTTCTATTATTTACACAAAAAATAACAAGATAACAAATTATAAAGGATGACTATAAAAAAATTGTTTTAACAATACCAGACAATTACTATTTACATGCACATGACTCAACAGGAAACCAAACCAACGAGTTTTATATAGCGTTCGTATAGAATGTGAAACTAATTGTTGCATTCTGGTCAGAAAAATCTGGATTAAGTTGGGCAATTTTTGGATAAGCATTGGCAAATTGTAGAAGAGATTTAAAGTCACGAGTGGATTTATGTGGTGATTAATAATAATTCAATCTAGACGGCGCTTTCAACTGATTAAAAATATTTTTTGTCTGTAGTTTGTTGTTGCGAGCGAAATCTATTTTCGAAACGCCAACACAACGTGCAACTACCTCCTTGTATCGGCCGGTTCGTAAATAAATAAGGATTACTAACGTCTATTGAAGAGCACAAACTGTTGGCCATTAAGGCTAAGCAATACACTATTTTATATAAAACGTCCAACTTTCGGGACAACGCAGAATGTTCTTAAAAATTTAAAGTTTTACTTCAATTTTTCTTAAAGGCTGTTCTTATATACATACTTGTGTTTAGACTTCTAATTGCGTAACTCAAAATACGCTATATCATAGTTGCCAAGTTTTCAAAAAAGTTAGCGATCAGATTTTCTCGAAACTCCACATGCCATACTTAATATTATGCCCGACTCACCTTAAAACAGGCGACAAAAATAGCGCCCGCAAATGGTTTCACCATCGCCTTTATAGCTACGTTACAAAACTAAAATAATGTTATGATTATCGACACTGCTGAAATTTAATTTCACTTTCACTTATTGAAAAATAAAAATTTGTGAGCAATTGTGTTTAACCTGAGAAATTTGTTAGATTTGCCCGGATCCGTGGGGACCCCTTAGGATATCGACTCACTTCAGTGAAACCGTGGGACTGCTTCAAAATCCGTACGTCTCTTGGCAACTATGCTGTACTATCAGTAAGATGCTATTCTAGACTACTTTTGTGAACCGGATGAATCGAGTACCAACCCGTCCTACGGACACTGTTTATTTAAAGGTACGTGAGTGCTGTCATTTCAAAAAAACGTCGGACGATGTTTCACTGATGAACATTAGCCGATAACAATATTTTTAAGGTGTTTGAACAGTGTATAACTGAATAAAAGTTCTCAGCTAGTTTTGAACTTCAGTTATGTTCAAAGCGTGTTCTCAAATTTAGGGTAATTTTTAAGCCCCACTATCAATATAAAAAGTTTTTTACTCAAAAGGAGAGAATATATAAAATGTATGATTATCATCTTTAACGTGATGAGTAAGCTTAAGACCATGAAAAGTATTATACATAAACATTTCAACCACTGATTGTATGAGTAAACGAGTTTTAACATTATTAGACTTAATTAATCGTACATATATACAAGACATGCCAGCTTTTAACTTATTTATCACAATATAACAAGGCTATGTCATAACTTCATAAACTTTTAGAACGATGACGCATTTCTCCTTGCCTGAAATGATCAATTACGTTATTCCTATAACCTGTTTAACCCCATTCAGACTGAAGCTTTAAGGAGAATTGCAAAAATGCTGGCACCTTCAAAAAAACAGTTTTAAAAAACTGCTTTTCTTAAATAATTTCTCTTTCGATAGTACCTTAGTTGTCTGTTGAACGCTCTGTGACGAATCGTTTTCCATTATCTTGTAGAACTAGAAGACGGTTCTGTTGAGGCATGGCCGATATCTTATTGATTCAATTCCGCAGTTGCTTCGAGGACGGCGAAAAAACGAAAAGTTTATGTTTTCTCTGCGGAAGTCATCATTTGCGGTGTGTAATTGAGATACAGCGTCCTACCCTACAGAAATACATAAAAACAGAAACTTCAAGCGTTGAGTTACTTCCGAAACCACATGCAAGTCAAAACACGTTTTCGTCTGGACAACACACATGAGTCATATAACTTCCGGTTTGAGATGTTGCCCCACAATGCGTCTCGCGGTGTCTTTGCAGATTCCAAAATGGCGGATGTTTTGAACGTTTGGAAGTTTTTAGTTTTAATGATCTTTCTGAGTAGCTCTTTAGCTGTCAAAGGGAAGAAAGAAGCTAAGAAGAAACCAGGGAAAGAGAAGACAAAAATCGGGAAAAATATTTTAGATTATAATGAGGTTGATATGGAGCGTTTATTAGATCAGTGGGACGTAAGTATTTACTATTGGGTGTATAAAAAGACATGTCATAATATAAATGTTTTGTTCCATGTCGAGTCCAAGATTTACTTTTTAACTTTAAAGGGATTTTAATTTCAAATACTTATCATTAAATATGTTCTCTTATTTCTCTTATTATAAACATAATCCCTAGAAAAATTTAAGATTTCTGGTTTCCGCCACTCATACGAAATGAGCAGTTTATTTAAGATTAAGTGGGCGGAATTTTTAAAATGAATTTCGCATCATAAGCCTCTGAAGTAAAATACAGATTTAAATTATTTTTACTTTAGTGTCGCGCATTTATTTAGACCAAAATTTAGAATGCTTTAAAAATGTTTGAAAGATTATGAATTGTTGGTTTTGTATCTTTTATTAAAAATATATAAGGATAAAAAGTTTGTGTTAAAAGTTAAAAAGTTATTTACCATCTTCAGGTTATGTTATATGAGTGAACCGAAAACGTTCGTTTTTTAAAATAACTTTTTTGTTTTTAACTTTTAACACAAACTTTTTAGCCTTATATATTTTTAATAATTTTTAGGGAGAATTCAATTTTAAGGTTTTGTATCTCTATCGCCGGAGACCGGGCTTGAGGCTGCCCTGTACCAGTCTGAGATTGTCATCATACTGAGTTTGCACTTTAAGAGTTACGCATGCTGTAACTTGAATGGCATTAAGATTAGGAGTTTTGTATTGCCTGATGTTCCATCATTAACACTTTCAGTCATTAGGGTTAGGAGTTAAACATCTTTCGGAGTACAAGTTAGGGTTTGGGTAAAGATTATATTTGTTTATATGTTTGACTGCTAAAGCTAGAGCATGCGCAGTACACAACTAAGTACAATCTCAGCACGACTGACAATCTCAGAGACAGCTACACCGGTTCTGAAGTGTCAAAATTGAGATTTAATCAACTCTAGGTTGAAAGGTTTAACCATCGCCAATGAATAAAATGCAAATGTGTCAGATTTTTAAGAACTGCAAGGACTGTTGCAACCACAGAGTTTTTAACTAAACCCTTAACATTTATTTAAACATCCCCCCCCAAAAAAAAAAAAAAATTATCTTAATTGCCTTGACATCAACCGAAAACGTTTTAAATACGGCAACAGAACACAGCACTTGATGTCCTGCTATAGCTGATGTGGGGGTCTGAAATTGTTATCTTGATGAGATTGTACTTTGAGAACTATGCATAGCTTTAAGGTAAGGAGTTTTGCACTACTTGATGATCCATTGTTAACACTTTCAGTTGTTATGGTTAGGAGTTAAACATCTCTCAGTGTATAAGTTAAGGTTTAGGTAAGGATTATATTTATTGATTCCTGTGTTAATGTTTGACTAATCAAGTTAGAACATGCGTAGTACTCAAAGTACAATCTCGGCACAATGACAATCCTAGACTTCTATACTGGAGTGGGGCAGAAAGTGCCTGGGGTCTGTAACTCTGAAACTATAAGAGGTATTGCAACCAAATTTGATGGTTAGTTAGGAAATAATAACACAATTAATTTGATGTAATTTAATGGGTGTAATACATCATTATGTCAATAACAAGTGACAATTATATCATTGATGTCAAAAACCTAGATTTTTGCTATTCAACTTTATATTAAAACTTTTAAAACATATTTTCTTTTATTTTTGAATAACTAAACCTTGCAGTTAGGTTTTTGGAGATCTTTTACAGATTTCTATTTCAATTTGAGCCAGTTGCATTAAATTTTCTTCAGTTCAGATTTTAAACATATTTTTGGTAAAACTTTAATGCTGAAAAAAAAACATTTTAGCTGGCTGATAGCTGCTAAGGGGAAGTTGGAATTGAAATATACGTGTTTGTTCAAAAATTAAAGGAAAAAATATTTTTTAGCCGTTACAATAACAATATAACAAGAAAAGTGTTGATCTAGTGCTCAGTTATATGTTTGGAATTGTCACTGATCTGCCATCTTGGATTTTACAAAACTCTTCAATCAAAATTCATTACTCTACCCTGCTAGGCAGAGGTTTTTTTATTTTCCTACTCTAAAGAGAAGGAAAGAAAACCTTTGCATGGATCTGCTCAGTATTCTATAAATAACTTTTCTGGCCAAAAAACATGCACTAATTTGAAAATGTTAAAAATATTTAAGAAAAAACATGTAAGATATTGAAATTCAGAATACCAAGGTCTCAAAAACTCATTACCATGACAACAACATATTACCTGAGCAAACAATTTTACAATATACCTGTTCTCCAATAATTTTAGGTAAAGTCATGGACTTTGGTGGTATTTACTATTTGTACTTTGAAAACTCTGGCTGTTTGATATCAGTACGGGCACTTTTTGGCCCCCCAGGTCTGGATAGGGTTATTTAAAATTCTATCATTTTCACCCAAACAGACAATGTTTAGTTGTGTTTATTAACCTGTTAAATAAATTATGTCTTTGTTAATTTTCAAATTTATTTTAGGAATGCATTTTAGGTATTTCACAAAAAAAAGTAAATTTTTATAACTTGTATATCAGCAATTAGGAGTTTTAATTTCCAGGGTGTTTTAAAAATTACCCTTAAAAGTTTTAAATACCAATTAAACTTTGTGAGTGTGTGTCTCAAGTATGAAGCTTTGAGTCAAAAGGCTCAGATTTCTTCTTAATGAGAAGTGCAAATTAAAATAGAAATGTAACAAATTTTATATAGATTAATTAAGTCTTCATTGGAGTATAGCCTTGCATAAGTGATTGCTTAATGAACTGATCCACAGGAAAATGATAATGATGTCGATGAAGAAGATAAATATGATGATAATGACCCTCGCAAGCCAGGACCAAAGGTAGCATTTGATCCCACAATGGCCAAAGATGATCCAATGGCTTTGCTAAAGATGGCCAAGAAAGGAAAGACAATTATGATGTTCATATCGATTGCAGGAAATCCAACACGGCAGCAGGCTGAACAAATCACTGCTAGGTGGCAAGGATCCTTATTTAATGCACAATTCCAGATAGATAGGTAAGACCAAAAAAACTGAACCAGTGCTAACAATGGACTGAATTAAATAATCTTTTTACAGGGTTCATGCAGTCATAAAAAATCCCTAAAAATTCTTAAATTTCAAAACTTAATTTTTAAAACTCAAAAGTCCTAAAAAGTCTTGAAAGTAGTAGATTGAAAACACAGCAATCTATATGTAAATTTTCCTTGTGGTTTTAAATCAAAAAGAGAAGAAAACCAGAAACATTTTTAATATATTCTTTATACCATTAGCAGAGAATCTTGAAAGTCAATGATTGACTGGGCTTCTGAGTTTGTGTAATTCAGTATGTCCAGCTGTCCAAATAGAAAGCTTCAGAAGGTCCTAAAACTTGTAGTAAAACATCCTTAAAAGTCCTAGAAAAGTCTGAAAGGTTCAGAATAGTTAATCCATACAAACCCTGTAAAGTTATCCTGGCATTATTAGCTAGAATGGGATATGAAATATCATCAAGATGCATAATAGCACTAAGCTGGCTGTAACCAGGCTCATATCTTACCAGACATAATTTTGGCAACTCAAGATCTAAACTTTTATCATAGTCATTGCAAGAGAACAGGGGTTTCATTAAGAGCCGAGCACCGGGCATATTGACCCAGGCCTTAAACTCTCTAATTTTAGGGACACAGCCATTTTGGACTCAAGATTTTTTCCAAAAATAGGGCACCAAGGTAATTGTCAAAGGGCACCAAATAGTTAATACCCTAATTTAAAGTACCCTAATGTTTCAACACCTATTTCTTAAAGGCATGGTGGTACCCAACATAGAAGGGGCAGGCCATTTGTGGCTGTAAATCGTACACATTTCTGGGGGCATTAGGGCAATGGCCAAGGGCAACCACGGCAAATGCTGCATGGCCATCGTAGATTTCAAGTCCTGTTGACCAGCAGTGAAAACAACTTTGCCCGGCTGCTTTCAACATTTTAGAAAATATACGTAAGCCCTAGTGCTTCTACTACGTATCTCATGCCTTGCTTTTTTCCTGCCCAGCTGCTATTGTCTGATGCCCTCCTGATCAAATCCATAATGAAACCCCTGAGAGAAGTTTAAGGATTCAATGTTTCAAGTGTTTACCTTTACATAAAAAATTACACACTGTACCTTACTTTTGAAAAATTCACAAGCTATTTCTCTTCAAAAATATAGTATGACAGTCATCCTTGCTCACAGCATTTAACCTTTCTGATGAAAATTTCTAGTTAAAGGAATCAGTAAAATCCTTTCATGAGCCTAGTGGCCCATCGGAGCCAGCACTTATCCCGGTTTCTGTAGTGTAAGCAGATGAGAGTCATTGACTCACCCTGGATTAGACACTAATCCAATGGAGGTTAGCTCCCAGCTTAAGCTGGTACTTATTTACCAACCTCGTAGGGATGGAAAGCTGAGTATGCTTTGTTGGAAAAGATCACACAAATGTTCAATTTCAGTAGAGCTGAGGAATCGAACGTGGGACCTTGTGGTTGGAGGGCAGAGATCTTACATACCAACTGCGCCAACAATGCCACCTTTATAAGAATCAGTACTGTTGTAAAATATTGTTAACTTTAATAAAATCTGTGTCATTTTTATTCTAGGTACCTTGTAGCTGATGATCGAGCTCTTTTCTTGTTGAAGGATGGCAGTACAGCTTGGGAAATCAAAGATTTCTTAGTTCAACAACCAGAATGTAAAGAGGTGACCTTTGAAAATCAAAATTTTCCTGGAGCTGCTGCTAAGAATTTAAATGTGGAACAGAAGAGTGAAACAGGAAAAGATGAAAAATCAGAAAAGACAAAAAAGACAGAATTATGATGCATTAAATAATAAATAGTTTAACAAGAAATAATCATATCTTGCTCAGAGTTCCTGTCAATGACAAACATTTATATTTTTGGTGAGAAAGAAAAGACGTAAGTAAAAACACAGGTGATGTAGATTAGTATCACTTTTGGGATGTGTTTGAAAAGACAAATCAGAAGTTCATCCATCTTAATCAAGTGTCTTCAGAAGATATTGTAAACTTTATGGCTTCAATATTTAGTGGCAGTAAAACCCATGTGTATTGATCACTAAAATGAAGGAGTAATGTTTAAACACTTATACTCAATTATATGCACAAAAACTCTCGGGCAGTCAAACAGTTGGGCTCTTTGGTTGACTGATGTGAATGTAAATTGTTGACTTGTTTGACTGAATGATTTTTGTAACATATTTGCCCTATAAAATCTTTCCTCACGCCCAAATACAACAGTCTGAGAAGCTCAGTTATTCAAGTCTTTTTTAAAATCTGTTCATTCACTTTTTAAGAAAAGCGACTGAAACAACTGTCTTAGATGATTTGTTTATCCTCCATGACAACTTGTTTGTCTTTTAGTTCTACGGAGTGAAAACAATTAGTGATGGAATGATTAGAACAAATACTTACAACGCTAAAATGTACGTAAACGAATAGCTGCACGAATAAAGCGTTTTTTGAAATTTCATTTATTTTTGATATTAATTCTTCCTTAAACAGTTTGTCCACGAAAACTAAACAAAAAGGTAGTTTGCGCTTTTTTGAAAAGCAGGAGAGCCACGTTAACATGCTGTTTAACGTCTAAAACCTATCACTCCAGATGAATTGAAGGATGGTTTTTCCATGATACGGAACCGTCATTTGTTATTTTGCCGGAATTTTGTACAAAAAATTTCCATTTCTTTTTATTTGAGATGGTGATAACTGCGGAATCCGTTGCGTTTTAAACTTGTTTTAAAACTTTGAAACTCCTAAAATACTAGAAGTTTTTTTCTAAGGCCAAAAAAAAATTCCGGTTTCTCATCAGCGCCCGCATTTCTAAAAAGCGACGGCATGAAGTTTTTTTTATTTTTTAAATACAAAAAACTAAAAGAATATTACGAATTTAAGACTTTCATACTTAACCAACACACTCATCCTGCTAATTGTCGTCAATACTTAAATATTAAAAAAAATCTGTAAAAGTCTTTCAGTCATGATGCCAATCGCCGACGACGGTATTTGTTCTCTTGCATCCTAAACCGTCATTAAAAAAAAGAAAAAAAAACACGCATACCTCATTTACTTCTTAGAAAAATTCTGATGAAAAACCGGGAATTTTTTTTATTTGTTCTAAACATAATCTGGCATATGGTTGTAATTTTAAAAAGTCGTTTACACTTGTATTTTGCCTTAATTTAGTAGTTAATGATTTGTCGATAAAACTTTACTAGCACTACTGACTCTCCCGTCTGGAAAGCGTTGACAGAGAGATTTAGCACCACGTTTACGTGAAACGTGAACGGCAAGAGTGACCACGTGACGATTATTTTAGAGCTATTTTTCACGTTTGGCAGTTGCTCTTTGCCGTTCTACGTGAAAGCAAGCTGTGTCGCGTTTGCCGGGTACGTATAACCGCCAAACGTAAAAAATGGTGGAAAAATTTTTGTTACGTGGTCACTCTTGCGGTTCACGTTTCACGTATGCTAAATCTCTCTAATAAACAAACTCCCCGGAGGTTTTTTATGTGCAGCGTTTACGGCATACTTTGTTTTTCAAAAGCTGTTGTATGTTAGCCTTTACAAAGGCCAAAGAAACTACATTCGTTGCACGTTGTCATGTAAATAATGTCAATCCTGAACTTTTCGGGAAAACAAATTATTTACAGTTTTCGGTTTGAGCTCTTTTTCCGAGGTACGGTGGGTCCAAAATTTTGAGAAAAGATTTGAAATTCAGTTTATAAAAAGGGAAGCTAACTACACGGAAAATCATGGGCTATTTGAGCGTTTTTTAAAAGGGGAAACGTGTCTGGAACCATTCCCGAAACTTGTCTCCCGAAACCCGTCCTAAAGCTATTTTCTGGCATACCTATTGAATTTCAGCTTAAAGGAGTGAATATTGCAAGGGAAAATATTTTTTATCAGGTGTTTTATATTTTTAGCCTCGTTTCCATGCTAAAATGCCCCCTAAGTCACGAAATATTGCAATTTGGCGATGGCTCCATATCTAGATCTTTAAAGGATGTCATAAGCTATCTCTGTGCCAAATTTGGTGCTTTCTTCCAAAAGTGCACGATTTTCCCAAAATTTTACGCTTAGCCGCCTGACTTCCTCTTCGTGTTCGGGTTCTTGGAACGGGTGCGTGTATCCCCGGCCCCGAACTTCCGGTTCTTGCAAACAAAGCAAGGGTTGGTCACCAAGCAAATACAACAATGGCGGAAAGTTGTGGAAAATGTTTAGAGTATTATTTCAACACTAACTTCGTGTCCTATGGCACATTCAACTAGATCGATGTCATTTATAACATCTTGTCTATAGTTCCTGTCTTTTTTATATTTGTTATGCTTATTTGTTTGACAGAATGGAAGCTTTTCTATTGGATTTTAACTTTTCTTTACGGCGCTATCTTGAAAGCCTATTGCATTGATTCGACGGAAGTGAAATGGAATGAACCCGTAAAATCGAATAGATCTGGAAACTGGACAGAACGTTTTTCGTCGTCATGGGCAATTCGCATCCCTGTGGGAAGAAATATTCCCACTACTTCTCTGAACATAATGGCTAATCGAATCGCCTCCCAAATTGGACTCTTAAATCACGGTCAAATTGGCGGGTTGAAAGGACATTATCTTTTTGTTCATCGATCATATTTGAACCGGACTAGCTCCGAAAACAAATTTAATTCACAGTTACAGGAGAAGATATCAAAAACTCTGTCTGAACACCCGGAGATCGACTGGTCTCGACAAGAAGTCGTTCGAATGCGTTTCAAACGAAGTCTGCAGTTTAAAGATCAATATTTTCCAAGTCAATGGCATTTGGTATGTTGTTCATTTTAGTTTTAATTTATTTATGATGAAAAAATTTAGTCTTTACAGCAATCTTTTTGATCAAAAATAAAAGTTCTTTGGGCAAGTTTTGAAATAAGGTATTAGCAATTCATTTTAGTTTATGCGATAAGGCTATTAGTTTTTTCAGTAGTAAATTAAAAGCTTTGATCAACAATATTTTATTGTGATCCGCTTTCACGGCACCGTTTTTGCGATACTTCAACAGTTTAAACAAAACTGGTGCGTATTTATGACAATTAAAAGCTACTATTTGTTTTTAATCGTTTATTCAAATGTAAATTCAAGTGTGAATTTCCATACCGTGGATTAAGTTTGTGAGTTAATTTTTTTTGTTTTGATTCTCATTCGTTTTAATATAGAAAGCTTTTTCATACTTTTAAATGGGTTAAATATCTGTACCAAATCGTTAAGTAAAATTAATTTGCATTAAAAGTTTTTAGGAAAGTAAAGTTTTTTTAAGGTAAAACTATAACAAAAAAAAGCACCTTTTTTGAGCAATTCTCCAATAGGTTTAATTTCAGGATCCATGGTTTTGCCTTTTACTACTAGTATTACTATTGCCTTGCTGGTAAATGACTTGGCTAAGGAAACCATAGGATGAATGGATAAAATATTTAAGATTCGTATTTTACAGTTGTGAAACAGATTTACATTAAGTTTTGCCCACGCCTTGTTAGTCTAGTTGGTAAGGTGCCATTCTATTGAGCGGGAGGCAGTTGGCTTCGATTCCTGGCCAGACCCTTAAGGTCTTAAAATAAATGAGGAGAAATTGCTGCCTTTGTTTTAACATTAGCAAATGGTTAGACCTTCACATCTGCTCGGATAAGGACATTAAACTGTAGGTCCAATCTCTCTAATGGGGGACTAAAAGAACCCACACACTTTTCAAAAAGAGCAGGGTAGTGATCTTGGTGTTGCCATCTGTCTATTTCTATTTGTTAAGTATTACAAACCACAATTTAACAAATGTCCCAGGAGTCAAAATTACAAAAACACTTCCTTTCTATTATGTTACCATTATCTCAGCATTTTATATCGATAAGCCTTTTTTTATCATGTGACATGTTCGATATGAAGTGAGAGTTTGCCGACAAGATGTAAAATCAAGTTGGCTATAAACAAATCATATCCTACAAATGCAAGGAGTGGAATAATTGTATTGAATTTTAATGCATTTTGAAAGCAGGCTTAGCTTCCTGCACAAAAAGTTTGGCTAGGATTGGTTCTATAAAAAGTTAGTAAAATTTCAGCTGGTCAATCTAGATATATTTTCTCAAATCGCAGTTTTTTTTTTAATTTTAAAGATAGCGCTATCGGGCTGGTTAAATGTGTTTTTGAAACACTTTTACTGGCCCGAATTCAAAGTAGCCAGTAACAGTCAGCTAACTGATGCTAATTTTGCACCCTGTACTGAATATGAGCTGGTAACTAAAACTGAGTTTGCATGTCAGAAATTATGCCAAAAAGCAATATCAAAGGTTAACCCTTTAAGCCCCAAACACAACAAATGGTGTGTTGGCGAATTCTCCCAACTGAGTTCCCTACTTTCTATAGAAGTAGTTTGGGAGAATTTCACTTTCCAACTTCCACAGGTTATTCCACTTGATCAATTCCAAGTTTCTCATTACGAATTATACTATTTTGTTTGAGCAATGTAAGGAGAGGTTAGATGTTGATAAATTGCCTGGGGATGAAAGGGTTAACAAATACTTATTCATGTATACCAAATTATTACACAATTTCAAATTACATAACTGTAAAATCACAAAAGAAAATCAAGAGAAACCTATTTCTTTTATTTATGATTCTGATCGGTAGTCAAGATGGACTTAGCTTTCAGTTTTTAAAAAATGAACCTTGTGTTTCAGTGGACAGAATCGAGTTTGATTTGTTCCTCTGTTTTTAATAGGACAATTTGAGGTATATAGGTCATGATATCAATGTAACAGGTGTTTGGGAAAACAATATCACTGGCCAAGGTGTTACTGTGTCAGTAATTGATGATGGTGAGTGATAGACTATCATTTTCTTGAAAAATTGAGTTGAGATTGAAAAGCTTTAGTCTGTTATTTAAAGGTATCATTAGTGACACGAATTTTCCATGCCTGAACTAAATACCTTAAGACTTGTTAGTTAGCTAATACCAATTTGTAAAATGATCCTTTAAAATCAACTAACTATGAAAAGATCATTTATACTGTTAACTTACTGACAATATTATTGTAAACAACAAAAAGTAATATCAGATCATCATCCAGTTTGCGTCAATATCCACTACATTTGGGTAAGATATTGCATGCATGGTTGCCCTCCACTTTACTCTACCTAGGGCATCTCTGGCTTTGAGCCCATAGAGCCTCATCTCATCATTCATACACTGAGTGCAAGTTTTTGGATGTCTGCTCCTCTTTACATGACTGCCCACTTGAAGATGGGTGATCCATTCAGCACTATGCATCATATGTTCAAACCATCTCAGGTGTCTCCAATGGAGAGCTGCTTCCAAATGTATTAAAGCAAGCTTTTTGTATAGATCACAGAGACTAATATTGTAATCTGCCTTTACATGGCACATCCATCATGACACTGACTGTTCGTTTTGCTGCAGCCGTGAAAGGTCAGTTTGCTGCAAAGGCCAGCATTCATATGCATAATGTTGCAAAGTTATTTAGATGAAGGAATTGATACTGAACAAATAAAGACTTTAATTTAGTAAATCAAACAACCCAAAGAGAATGGGAAGGATGAGAAGATACTGCATAATCTCCCCGTTGCCATGAGAGCTTGCTGCATTGTCTGAAAAGGCCCTATATATTCCAGTTTAAAGTATATTTAAGGAAAAACATATTAAGGATCTAAAATCATTGAAAGTTAATACTAGCTCTGTGTAATGATGTTAATCTATGATAGGAGCCAGCCAATCAATAAAGTTTAATGAATCGCTGCCCCTGGGGTCATAAGTTGACAATATCATGGGTTTGATACCAGCTCTGTTGAGATTTGAACATTTGTATTGTTTTCTTTTCCAAAAAAGCTAATTCAGCTCTCCATTTTTATTAGGTCAGTAAATAGAGTAGAAGCTTTGCTTGAGACTAACCTGTGATTGGTTAGTCTTGAGGAAGTCAAAGAATCATCTTCACTGACCCCATGCATGGTCCACAATTATTTAGTGATTCCTTTTTAGCTAGTCCCTTGGGTCATTCATTCTAAAAAGCTAATGGAAAGGCGGCTTTGATCTTCACTAAACTGTTTATCAAGATGTTAAGAAATAACTGCTTTAAATGAATTAAAAAATGAAATTAATTTGTTTACAAAAAATATCAAAATTTGTGACTAATTTATGTTTTAACAAACAGGTGTTGAATGGACAAATCCTGATATACTTGATAATTATGTAAGTTGATCTAAACAAATTTTAAGATTAATAAACAAAAATAATTGAATTAATCTAAATTTGTACACCATTATAGGTTCTTAACAAAATTAAACACATCTAGTTTATTTATTCTTTCTTAAGGGACTTCATGACAACTTAGTATTAAATCTTTGAATAAATTTATTTTCAAAATATTGTTTAACAGGAGTCAATAAAATGTTTTATTATATGGCTAGATAGTTTCCTGCAATCTGATAGGCTGCTGGGAGGGCAAGATTTCCCCATAATGACCGGTCATTATGAGATTTTTTTTTTGAAAAAATCATGTTTGCTTGTTTTTCGTGACGACTGCCGATTCGGCTGAGTGAACATCGTTTGAAATGAGGGCGCGCGCACAAGCGGATATGGAAATTAACTTCCGGTGTTTTTTTCGTTTTCTTCCGAAAATAGACTAAAGGCCATA
>JAOEHV020511497.1:0-36145 GCA_025447995.2 Isaurus tuberculatus
ATTCTTTTGACCTTTCTTCCCTGATCGTCAACAAACTCTTCCACTACATCTTCGGTTGGAGTTTCTTGTTCTAAATCCTCCATTGGTTCACCTAAGGGAATGTCAACTGTTGTAAGTTTGCCTGGAACCTCCTTTCCTGCGGCTACTTTGATAGTCTTGGTTGCCACTACACGCTTCACGATTCTTCTAACCTTTCTTCCCTCATCGTCAACAAACTCTTCCACTACATCTTCAGTTGGGGAGGCGTTTTCTAAAGGCTCCAACGATTCTATGATTGGTTCGTTTTCAGTTTGTCCAATTGAAGAAATATCAAATGGCTTTTCTTCTTCTGAAGTCTCTAGTTCTTTGTTGACTCTGATGATTTTGGTTGTCACCCCCAGCCTCACAATTTTTTTAACTTTTCTTCCATGATCGTCAACAAACTCTTCCACTACATCTTCAGTTGGAGTTTCATGTTCCAAATCCTCCATTGGTTCACCTGAGGGAATACCAATTGTTGTAAGTTTGCCTGGAACCTCTTTTCCATCGGCTCCGATGATGGTCTTGGTTGTCACTACACGCCTAACGATTCTTCTAACCTTTCTTCCCTCATCGTCAACAAACTCTTCCACTACATCTTCAGCTGGAGTTTCATGTTCTAAATCCTCCATTAGTTCACCTGAGGGAATTTCAATTGTTGTACGTTCTCCAGGGGCTTCTTCCTCTTTAGCGACCCTGATGGTTTTGGTTGTCACGACACGCCTCACAATTCTTTTGACCTTTCTTCCCTGATCGTCAACAAACTCTTCCACTACATCTTCGGTTGGAGTTTCTTGTTCTAAATCGTCCATTGGTTCACCTAAGGGAATGTCAACTGTTGTAAGTTTGCCTGGAACCTCCTTTCCTGCGGCTACTTTGATAGTCTTGGTTGCCACTACACGCTTCACGATTCTTCTAACCTTTCTTCCCTCATCGTCAACAAACTCTTCCACTACATCTTCAGTTGGGGAGGCGTTTTCTAAAGGCTCCAACGATTCTATGATTGGTTTGTTTTCAGTTTGTCCAATTGAAGAAATATCAAATGGCTTTTCTTCTTCTGGAGTCTCTAGTTCTTTATTGACTTTGATGGTCTTGGTTGTCATTCCTCGCCTCACAATTTTTTTAACTTTTCTTCCCTGATCGTCAACAAACTCTTCAACTACATCCTCACTGGGAGTTTCATGTTCTAAATCTTCCATTGGTTCACCTGAGGGAATGTCAATTGTTGTAAGTTTGCCTGGAACCTCTTTTCCTGCGACTACTCTGACGGTCTTGGTTGTCACTACACGCCTTACGATTCTTCTAACCTTTCTTCCCTCATCGTCAACAAACTCTTCAACTAGGTCTTCTTTTGGTATATCGTTTTCTAAAGGCTCAAACGATTGTACGGTTGGTTCTGTTCCTACTATTTGACCATTGGAAGGAATATCTGGAGCCTCTTTGCTTTTGATGATTTTGGTTGTGTTAGTTTTTATCACACGCCTTACAATTCTCCTAACTTTTCTACCTTGATCATCAACAAACTCCTCAACTTCATCTTCAGTGAGGGGTTCATGTTTCAGATCCCTTAGTGGTTCGGCTGAAGGAATGTCAGAAGTTATAAGTTCGCTAGGAACCTCTTTACCTGCCGTAACTCTGATGGTTTTGGTTTTCATTACACGCCTGACAACCCGTCTGACCTTTCTTCCATCGTCATCTATAAATTCTTCAACAACATCTTCAGTGGGTGATTGATTTTCCAAAGGCTCAATTGACTCTATAACTGGTTCGGTTTCTATATTTTTTTCAGCAAAAGGAACAGCTTCTGTTAATTGTTCCTCGGGTGATCCAGGGTATTGAGCAACTTTGATGGTTTTCGTGGTCAATACTCGCCTTACAACTCGCCTGATCTTTCTTCCCTCGTCATCGACAGTTTCCACCACAACTTCTTCAGTTGGAGATTCTTCCTCAATTTCCGTGGGTTCTTTGTTCACTTCAGTATCACTCTCTTGAGGAATTTCTAACTGTACAGTAATATGTTCGGGTAATTTCTTGCCTTCGTAGGCAGATTCATCCTCAGGTTTTTCTTGCTCCATTTCTTCTAATGCAGTTTCCATCAGTTCTTCTGGTGTAGGTGAAAACCTTCTGTTCCCGTTTCCCTCGACAGAGTAAGAAGTTGGCAAGTCACTTTTTTCCACTGTCGTTAATGTTTGCCTTACAATTCTTTGTATTCTACGACCGTTGTCATCGACGTATTCTTCTAATCGTTCCTCTGGCTCCATTACATTAGATTCAACCTCCACAGGTTTATATTCAGTTGGTTCGATCAAACTCGAACCAGCTATCTCACCAGGCCTCATTATAACGTTTAATCCACCATCTCGTAAAGTTGTACTTGTGGTATAATGCCGTCTGACAATTTTCTTAACTTTACGCCCCTGTTCATCGACATACTCCTGCACTTCATCTCCTGGATCAAGCTGAAACCCTTCAGGCAAATTCTGCCCTTCCGTTAACTCAGGACTCGCAATTATTACTCTCTTTGTTGTGATTTTCCTTTTAATTACTCTACGTACACGGTGACCCTGGTCATCAATAAATTCCTCTATTTCGTTCTCTGGAGTAACCACCTGGGTTTCTGGTTGTCTTTCCTGGAAAACTGGTTCCGTTGACTCGAATACTCTTCCTCTTACATCAATGACTGGTTCAACATAGAGAGGTTCTCCGAACTCAAAATCAGAATAATCGTGATTTTTTGTTGGTTTCTTTTCAGGAGTTCCAGCTTCTTCCTGTTCCTTTTCTGTTATGTCCTCTTCACCATTGGTTTTACTTTCCTTTCGTTTTCTTCTGAACCAGTTTGGTGGCCACCACGAAGACATACTTTCTGTTTGATCTATGGGTTTGGATACTTGGCTTTCACCTGGTTCTAGGGCAACCCTATTAGCTACAGCCTCTGCTTTAACAGCTTCTGTTCCCTATGAAGCACAGCAAAACAAAGGTATGTAACTATAGTTCCCATATAGAATACGATTTCCTTTTCTTTTAATGTTTCTAGGGGAAAATGTACTAAAAGAATAAAACATGCTTCTTGAAGTATTTTTACTTCATTGGGAGTAGTAATTACATAGCCAAGCATTCGGCGCTTTTTCTATGAATATCGTGTCAACAATATTTTATACCTGCTATATGTACCTAAATCAAACGAAAATAACATTTCATTTTTCTACGCACTATAAAACAAACGTTTTCACATTTTTGAAAAAAAAAAACTTTTAAGAACCTTTAGAGACCCAACATGCCAAAAACAGAATCACTAAAACCTTTCTAACCAGCCTAACCGTTGTATTTTTTGTATTTGGGCGTAAAAAACAACGACGAAGTTGTCAATGAAGTTATATATTCATAAAGAAGGTGAGAAAAGTAAAAAATCAACAGTACATCTGGCTTACTATACACAGATAAAACTGCCAAATGTTAAGTTACAATAGGTACAAAGTCTGTTATACAAAACGCGTAGGGTTATGAAATTAGTAGAGAAATACACGAAAGATTTTGTACACACTTTAAGCCAATGGCACGTGCGTGGAGAAAATTTCGAGAAAACAGATTGCTTACTGAAACCGTAAACCTATGATTTATATAGAATTATGTTAAATTTATGTCAAAAAAGGAAGTAAATTTATAATATTAATTACTAGATCTAAAAAAATTGATGTTCTAAATGCTAAAGAACTTTGAAACTTTTTTAAAAATATACATATTATCATCTGTTATATATTTATAGATCCTCATCGAAAACCTGCTATTTCACATCTCAAAAAACATCAAATAACACTTTCCCTGGGCTATATTCTTCTATAAAAGGCATGCAGAAACATCTTATCTTTCTGAATATTTCTTATTCACTGAATATGCTCATGGGCAAAATATCTTTCATATTCATGTCTAAAATTCGTGTTTCCGCGCGTCCATAGAATTTACACTGTTTTTGCGTTGATTATACGCTGTTGACCATTTAGGGAAATTATCCATTTGATCTACGCGTGAATTGAAAAAACTCAGTGTAAAACAAAATCTAGTATCAGTAGAAATACATGCCACCAGTTCACGAGTAAAAAAGATGATACCAACACATATTGTTTAACGATGTTTTTTCTCTGAAGATGTATTTGACCTCACTGGCTGCTTTTGGCGCGCTCGCTTTCCTTTTTGAAACGAATAGCGTGACTCTAATCTAACTTAAATGGCTAAAGCGAAAAGTTTGTTAAATCCTTTATAAACTCATAGGCTTATCGGTTCGGTTTCTTTAGTGTTAAGCGTCTTAGAGTTTTCGAATCACCTTAACAGGACACCATTCCAATACAGGTTTGCTGCCGACTGACGGTTGTAATCGTTTTAGCGATATCGTAAAAGCAATTTGGGAGAAAAAGATCAATCATTCGAGAGATTTAACACAACGTTTAGGTGAAACGTGAACGGCAAGAGTGACCACGTGACGATTTTCCCGCCATTTCTCACATTTTTCGGTTAATCTTAAGTATCTGAAAAACGCGAAACAGCTTGCTGTCACGTAGAAACGGCAAAGTGCAACTTCAAAACGGGAAAAATTGTCGTCACGTGGTCACTCTTGCCGTTCACGTTTCACGTAGACGTGGTACTAAATATCTCTATTATCTACAAAACTCTGCTTAGGGTTCGATCCCCGGACAGACTGTCCAAGAAGCAGAGATTTCACCAAATGAATCAGCCCGGCCACAGCCGCAATAAATTGGGATATTCAAACTATAACAAGTTGAGATTACTTACTTATTTCTTCCTATCATAATAAATTAGCCCTAAGCCTAGTGATAAAAGCGTGGGTAAAAATATATCAGCTAAAAAATCCATGCTAGTGCAGTAAAACTATCAAAAATTATTTAAAATGTTCAAATTTATAGAGAATATGTCTTCTACCAATGCCTTGATTCTATTAGTATTAATTGAATTTTTGATATCGTTGGATATGCGAGGCACGTTTTGATCTCTTTTTCAAACAATGATACATGAGTTATATTTTTATTTTTTTTTGGAAATGACATTTCAAGCTTTAATAATTTAAATAGAAGTGACAGAACCATATCGAGAAAAAAAGACTTGTTGAAACTTGAAACTTTAGTAACTAGGGTTTTAAGTCTCAAAGGCGAGATATAACCAAAAAAATATATTCTACATTATCGTATTTCTTTGCGTATAATTCGATCCTAAAAGAAGCGTACTTTAAGCGAAGGATAAAAAAACGAAGGTGATGAATCGTACTTCTTGCAAATAATTCAATTCTTTAAAATTAACAAAAATTATGCAACTTTAGCTTGAGATAACGAAACAAAGCTTGACAGACGGAACTGTGATAAAGTTATTTGCCAAAGGTTTAACTTTCATGGGTGAAATCTTTTAAAAGATTAGTTGGCAAACAACAGCAAAACCGTCAAATAATTGAAAAAAAGTTTAATTTAAAAACCATTTAACTCATCTCCGATACTTTCGTGACAAACGTCTGACAGAATCGTTCGACCGCTGCATAAATCGAAGCGGATTTTTCACCTACGTTTTAGATTTTGGATACTTGATTTATTCTTCGAGTAATAATATAGCAGACAAAATATAGACGGAATTCGGCACTAGATTTATCTGTAATTGCCCTTCGTTTGAAATTTCACATGGGCAATTACAAATTATCCATGGCAACTAGTTCATCACGCGAGCAAAAATCAAGATTTACAAAACAAATTTTGCGACTCCGAAAGCGAAAAACCCAGGTCTGAACTATGGCTAATTTGTCTGCTATATTATTAAAAGGTAATCGAATGAGTTCTCGTCAAAATTACGAAAAAAAATCACGCGTCTTTTGGCCTAATTCTGAAAGAAGTGCCCTTCCTGCGGTCGGGCGATTAATTCGAATTAGGCCAAAAGACGCGTGATTTTTTTAAAATTTGACCCGGCCTTATTCGATTACCTTGCCATTGTAATTTTGAATCTCCTCTAAAATTGATAACAAACAAACCTTATATTGTCTAGAAATGGCTTGGCCACAAGCTCATTAACCATATGACACGAAAAACTCGTAAACAAATTGAAGTTAAACTTGCAATAAGCAAAAACCTTTTAAGGATTAGTTAATTAATTTCATCGATCTATCTAAGCATACATGTAGATGTTGCTGTTATGTACTTCCTGTTTTGTTATGTTCATAATTCTTTTGAAAATAAAAACAAAGGAAAATTGTAATAGCAACATCCACATATACTAAAGTTACTCGTCAATATCTAGTTTCATCTAATCTGTTTTTAGTGGTTTTTGGCGTTCTAAACAACAACAAAACAAAAAAAAAACATAATACAATCTATCAGTTTCTTTTCTACTTATTCGCCTTTAAAATATGCAATATTGTAAAGATCGACAGCTGGAATGTAATAAGATTTGGTACCGGTTCAAACAAGTGACAGTTTTAAAAACCCAACAGGAAAAATTGTAAAAGTATTTTTTTTTTACACCTATACCAATAAACACTCAATTTTGTCCTTTTAACTAAATACGAAGACGACATTATGTCCAATGACAACATTTATGTGACTCGGTATTTTCAAAACTCGAATTTACTTAAACAGCTTAAGAAAAACACGAGATCTTATTACAAAGAACTTTCTTGTTTGTTCACGCGATAAAATTATGGCCCCAATAATTACTAGCAATATCCTATTCTCGTTTTTCGCTTGAAAGCTTTTAAAACTCCAAAATGCAAATTATCTGATAAATACTCGAATTATCTTGTCTTCATCGTTGGCTCCGTTAACTATGAAATTTTTTTCCCTGCTGAGATTCTGTCCTAAAGCAAATGTTTTACCCAAGCTTTAACATTTCAAATTTTTTTTTTTGTAAGGTCAAAACAAAAAATAAGACAAAGATTTCGTGCTGATGTGTTCGCATGTTCTATTCAAAAGGAAGTAAAGGAAATCACTCGAGCCAGACTATATTTTATAAACACCTTTGACTTGGTTTTAAGCCCAGGAAAAAAAAAACAGTACATGTGTCTTAATTAAAAAACGAGAAAACCTTCTGGAAGGTTATGAAATAATGTTGATAATAAATTATCATCGCCGTAAAGATGAAGAAGCTGACGTTTCGAGCGTGAGCCCTTCGTCAGAGCATCATGGAAGGTTGTCGCTTGAAGACAAACACATTGAAGCAAACACTCTTCGGCAAAGTCGAGCAAAGTGTTAAAGTTAAGTTTGAATTAATTATGCATTACAAACTAATCTCAAAACTACGAGCCTACCACGTTAGCAAATTCATCTTTAACAAGTAAAAGCACAGCAAATAATTAAAACAAGCAACTCGCCCACATTACTTCTGAAGTGAAAAAAAACGGCAAAATACCTCGTGTGCTCCGAGACAATTCGAGACGCCCAGGAAAAGCAAGTTCTTTTAAAATCTAGGCTTTACTTTCTTGTGATGGATTCACCACACCATAACCAGTCTAACTGACGTGGAAATTGAGTCAGTGCTACAAAAATATCGTCGTAACAATCGACCATTTCCAGTTGTTTCCAAAAGATTAAAAGCACGTACACCAGCTACTATGTCAGATGCTGTTTTTCACCCAAGCGTAGAGTGGCCAATTGTTATTCAAATACGGAACGTTCGAGACAAAAGCTGAGCCAAAGAGCAATAACGCTGTCAAGTTTTTGGAATGATTGCGTAAAAAAGCTGCAAAAGAAAGACAATCCCTGGCGTTGTTAGCTTTCTTGACCTTCGTGTCTCTGCGAAACTTTCAGACAAAACTTTAGAAGAGTAAAGATGGTCGAGATATCTCATCAAAGCCTTACTAACGTTACGGCAGTTGAGATCGGCCAATGCGCGAACTTATGCAACGATTATGAAGTGCCATTTTGAGATTTGGGTTAACAATCACTACAGCAAACAATAAAACATCTTAATTTCAATATTGGCTTTTTGCCTCGACAAACTGCGGCTGTGTTTTGAAAAAAGTTGACCTGAGCACAAAGGTCGCCTGCCTGCCAGTGAACGACTTACAACATCGGCAATTTTTTAAAAAAAAACCTTACTACTTCGTTGAGTATTGCAGAAGTAACTTCAATTAGTAATATTTTTTTTTGCCAGACCAAATAGCACGTTTTTAAAAACCGATATCGTATAACGCAATACTTGTCATGCAGACTTCAAAACTTGACACGGAACGATGCAGTTAATATAAAACTAGTAATTTATTTCGTCTCCCTCTGCTTCCGCTCTTTAACAAAAAGATTATTAGAAATTTTCCAACTCCTTATAATCTAGCTGGGAGAGTGAAGTTCGACAAGATTACAAACTTATTGACATTAAGAAACATTTTAAACGTAAGACTAGTAGAAGCAAACTAAAAATACTGCTTACGTCTACAAAACTTTAAATATCCTATTCAACCACCAAACCACCCCTGGTAATATTTTTTATTTGTTCCCAACCAAGGAATAGCAGTCTACGCAAGAAACCACTGAAAAGTGGTACATAAAGCGTCATAAGGCGAACAATTTATCAGTGTTGAATTGACTTGAGTTTGCACAAGTTCAACTAACGATAAATTGGATAAATATTACATTCGACACTAAATTGTTCAAAAATTTCTAATAAAACTAAAGGTTATCAGTCTTCAGGGTTATTTTTGCCTCGAGGATTTGGGCTTTCATTCGTGGAGAGAAATATATCGGGAAAACACAAACAAATTTGGGCGTGCTTGTCTATGAACAAGACAAAACAATTTAAATATCCGAACCAGCCAAGCATTTAAGATACTTCACAGAATACTCATTTACAACAATGAAAAAAAGGCTTTGTTCAACACCGCTACAATCCTTCTTTAAACAAAAAAATTCTTGGCGTATCTGATCTTCTTTTTCCTCCTGGGAGTTAATTACATTTTAAAGCTTACCAAATTCTCGCGACAACATAAACCTTGATTGAAATTGAGTTTTACAGTTTGTTTTACTAACTCGCCAAAGTAATCAGTAATTTGTTTTCCTATTGCTAAAATAGTACTATTCCTGGAGATCTCACAGACATACTGGAAACAAAATCCTTTTACAAGTTTTGTTGGTCAAACTTACACCACATAATCTGTATATGGTTAAATATAGCTGGTGTTATGTAAAAATGAAAGTTCTAATATCGAAAAATATTTTCCTTTCGTTATCATAAACGACGTATCCTGGAGAGCACTCTGTCTGGTACGGAATGAACTTTGTCTTGAACGAGACAACTTCCGTTGCCAAGTAAAAGAATATTTTTCATGAAAGTGTAAACTGAAAATAAAGTTTTAAACAAACTCTGCAGTATAAACGCTATAACCATGAAGATAACTAATGCCCTGTTAGTGGAGTTAGTTAACATTTTATAAATCTATTTTGGTCAGCAATGCCGATTTAAGCCAATGAACTGCAAAGTTTTACATAAAAACATTAAACCGTATAGATTAAATTTCAAACGGCTACGAAAATAAATCTATTTAGCTAAACATATTCTATCATATTCTACGATTTATTTTCATTACGAAAATAAATCTTGTAACGATAAACCATCTAGCTTATTACTAATCTATTTAGCTAAACATATTCTATCATATTCTATTCTAAATATGTAATAAAGTAGAAAAAGCATTACGTTTTAAATTCTGACAGCTCTCTAAACATATAATCGTGCAGTAAGTTTTACAAGTGAAAAATGTTTGAAGCAAAGCAGTTAATTAAATCTAATTATCGCTACTGAGCTAGATTCACCTGCTTACAAGTAAGTGACAGCTGCTGTTGGGTCTCCGAAGGTTTGAACTTAGAATAAAGAGTTATATTTTCATAACGTCGGGTCCACCATCGAGATTGAAATCAGAACTCAGGCCATGGAGGAAGAAATCCGCGACAGTTCAAGCGAAACGGCTGTTGCAAACGTGACAGATTTACTGATCATGCGCCTTACAGCTCTCACTTCCACGCACAGTAGTTTGCTATAAATTCATACCGAGTCAGGTTATCCAAAATTATAATGGTAGGTTTTAGATACTGCGCAAAACATTGAGAATCTGAAATCAAGTTTGATCGAACACGAGAGACTTACGCCTAAAAAAAAGTACTTCGGGGTAGTTTATTTGCAGTATTTCATTCGAGGGGCGAAAAAGTGGTTCACAAGACGCTCTGTTGCAGTTTATCAGACTGTACATGACACGGGCTCTCTATTATGGCTATACACTGACATTGAAAAATTGCTGCAAATCGACTCTTGATTTTGTCTTTTCCTTTTTCTTCTGCCAATAAGAAGCTAAAAACACAGGGACCCACTAAGCCAACTTTTAGCAACATCTGAACAAACTCTATTTCCTTCTGTGTTTCAACTGACCCAAA
Organism: Isaurus tuberculatus; assembly: GCA_025447995.2. Lineage (NCBI taxonomy): Eukaryota > Metazoa > Cnidaria > Anthozoa > Zoantharia > Zoanthidae > Isaurus > Isaurus tuberculatus. The sequence goes on from JAOEHV020511497.1 coordinate 10,422, forward strand.
ATTTTTAAGCCCTCCGATACATTTTGACAATCTTCTGTTTTGGACACACGTCGCTCTACCTTTTCCTGCTTCCTCTTCTATTCCACTGGCACTGTGCCATATTGTCCTTCACAACGTTTTACTACACAATCGCTTCCTTCAGGTGACTCTGGTACCACGACTGCGTCGAAAGGTTTTGACGGACTGGAGACAAGAACTGACTACACAGTCTTAAAGAAGACGTAGAGAAATCCCTGAATTGAAAAATTTGTGGCCTCTCGCAGCAAGCAAGTCGAAAATAGCAAGCGTCGCCTTTATCTTTCGGAACGGCCGCATTCGCGCATATAGCAATAAATTTAATAAAACTCGACAACAAACGTTTTTTGTAACTTTTATTTTAGTTAATACTTTTTCCTAGACCTAAGGTTAAAACAAACCATAAAGCACGTACGACAAAAATGATAGAATGTAAGAACAATGATCACAAGGCAAACAAACTTTATTAGCAAAGCGTAACAGCAAAGGCTTATCTTCAGCAGCAAAGCAAAAGCACACACTTTTTAAGTTAACAATTTGCCTCAAATACGGAAATAGCATTAGAGAATGCACTACATACAGTTTTACACTACAAATTACTATAAAATAACACAGTAAGATCAACATTTGCAACAAATTTCTGTCACACAACCGTGAAAAAAGCCAGTTTTCAAAACACAATATGCTAGCACAGTTCCTTAAGTTTTTTTTTGTTTTTTTTGTTCTTTTTCATGAATTGTAAAAATCCAATTTCATTACCCATAACAATTTTTAATTTTTTTTGTTCTTTTTTCATGAATTGTAAAAAAACAATTTTATTAAACAAAACAAGTACATGTGAGATGTAAATCACAAATATTTTTTTTAATAAAGTGGTTTCAAATTCTATCCTGAAACCTGATGGATATCATTTTAAGTTAAAAATTTAATCAAGGTTTTGATATCCTTTAGAACTTCATGTAGTTCTTAACTTTAACTGATTAAAAATTTTAGGAATTTAAATTATCGTTTTCAGGCCCGGAAAAGGATCTTTTTTTTATCATAATATCAACGTATTTCAAATGGTTTCTAAAGTAATAAAAACACGTCGTAAAGCATTTTAAAAAGATGACTCAAGGTTTTTCATAAGTTCCAAGATAGAACTGGAAAACAAAACAATAAAAATACAAAACACTTTTAAATTATCTTGCTCTTTAAAGACCACCTCAACTAATATTTTTTACAATTTGAAAGAAACGTTTAGTCATCTGAAAACAAAATAAAATTCAAAAATTGTTTGAAGATTCCGCGTGCTATATTATTTTTGACGCCCTCAAAGTCCAGAAACCCGGTTTTGACTGAGCACGGAGGACTGGGGCCTGGTCTGGACTGGTCGTCTACGTTTGTCTGCATATCGAACCAGTATCCGAGTCAGAAGAAACAGACATTTTCAAAGCAAAACCAAAGGCAAAACAGCCAAAACTAAGCTCAAAAGTCTGCGTCCTACAGTATTTCACTTGTACACAACGAAGACGACTTACTCCTGCTACGTCACAGGCCCCAGTCCTCCTCCGAGTTCCTGAACTTTGACGGCGCCAAAAATAATATAGGACGCGGCATCTTCGAACGGTTTTTGACAATTTTCATTTTCTGATGAATAAACTTTTCTTCCAAATTGTAAAAAATATTGGGTGAAGTGGACTTTAAATCCGAGGTCTTCTTTAAATCGGCAAGTCTTAATACTCGAACTCCTACTTGAGTCTTGTAACTGGTTTCAAATATCTCACTTCTCTTGTACTATAATATACACAATTTCTACTATACCCCTCTAGAATCATAATACTGTTACCTACCTCTCCCATCAAATCTCCCATTTCTGTCAGGAGTTCGTTCCATAGTTCATTCAAGCCATCGCGCTTGTCCGTGATAGGTATAGAGTCCTGGGGGTTATCCTGAAGATGACTTAACACGTCATTAGCTGATTCATCAACAGCGCTTTTCTGTTGTTGCAGGTTCTGCAGCTCACCTTGAAGCCCCTTTAATTAAAGACGAAACGCACTCAGCACTAACCTTGTTGAAGTGCTAAGACAATTAAGAATGAGCTGCTTGGTGCTGATCCAGCAAAGATTAAATGTTGAAAAATGATACTAATAACACAGATTCTTTAACATAAAACACCATAACAAAAAAAAAGAACCAAAACACGAACAGTTGTAGGAATGTACCTTCTCCGTTGTCAAAATACACTCGAGTATACCCAATGTCACAAATTTAAAAATCCATTTAAATTTTGATGTAATATTTGCATTTATCTTTTCTGAACAACAAAACTGCATTTAGTGTTTCGATGTCCATTTCATCTTTAGCAACATTACTTTTCCAAAGCCTATTAACTTACGGAACAAAGAAAACTTACGACTTGGACAAAGGAAAACAGTTGCACTAGGTTTGCGCAGGTCCTAAAACCTATCCACTTGTTCCTGTACAGAAAAGCCTTCCGAGCAAGCTAAGTTGTAATTTTGCCGAAAACCATACGAGTTGGAAACAGAAACTCGAATGCTACTGCTGTTTTTTATCTTCGCTCCGTGGCGACTATTATAACAAATGAAAAGTATCTTTTTCTTAAGGTCCGTTTAAACAGATGCAACATGTTGGGACAACATTATCCAACATTGTTGGGCACAACATGTTATCAGTGTCTCCGTTTAAACACCATGTTGGGACATGTTGGGCAATGTTGGATCGTGTTGGAAGATGTTGGATGAAGTTTGATTTCTGTCAAACTTTTCATCCAACATTCGAAAAGTAATTATTAAAAACCCGACAAGTTCAACTACAACACATTCAGTATTCGAAGAATCTACAAAGTGTTTCTACGCCAGCGAGCAAGTCATTTTAATAAGACACGGACCGAGGAGGGAATGGTCACTAGCGACTTTTTGACACTAAATTTGAACGTGAAAACTTGCCCAAAATTAATTTTCAAAAGTAAAACCGAAAAATACGGCTTTTTTCTAATAATAAATGTAATAATTGGAAATTAGTCAAATTTGTGGTACTTGCACTTTAAACAATCAAAAGTATTCGGATTTCCGCGTCACACTTGTATGGTTGTCAAGTAAGTGTAAGTTAGCTTTCCAGTCACTAGCTTGTTACTAGGGAAAACCTGTCACGTGATGAAAAAAGGGGAATCTAAAAACCCTTTTTTTCTCACCTTAACTCGGAAATCCCGTTCTTCTGGATCAACCCCGGGTGTTTTCAACATCTGAACGTCATTAAGTTTCTGATGAAGAACAACAGCCAAACTGCTGGCGCCCTCGTCGAAATGTTTAACGGCGCTCCAAGTACTCTCAAGTTTTTTCTGCCGCTCATTGGCTGCAGCCGTCACGTTATCAAGCCGACGCCTTAAGTCGTCCATTTCAGTGTTGATCTCTTGCGATCCCAGTGCCCTCTCGCGGCCTTGAATCAATTCATTCCCAGCCTTAAAGAGGAGTTTCACTTCCTCCAAGTTATGAGAGATGTCTTTTTGCAAGCTCTGCAAAAACGAAACAAAGCATTAAGGTTAGAACTACAGTTACTCAGTTTAAAACTCTTGAAAATAAATGGCAGAGTTCCGAAGTTTTAGCTAAAATTAAGTTTAACGTCACAAATACAGTAGGTACTTTTAAGTTAATGGCAAAAAAAGTTAAATAAAATTAGATTTGATTGAATAAAATTTCATTTTGGAACGGAGGGGGGATTAAAGCCTTTTTTCCACTAGGCGGAATTTTCCGCGCGGAGCGGAAATTTCTTTTGTGTTTTACAATTAGACACGCTCTATTGAACACAAGACAAAGAAAAATTTCGCTTCGTGCGGAAAATTCCGCCAAGTGGAAAACAGCCTTAACTGACAATTACCGTACAGTATTTAACATATCTGTCTGTTTTTTAATTTACTTTAAATAAATGACAGAGTTCCGAAGTTTTAGCTAAAATAAAGTTAAAAAAGGCATTCTAGCTCAACTAACGTTGAAATAGAGGCTAAAAAAGGCTGCGCGACGCGAGGCTACTTTCATTTTCTCCGCGGCGATTGTCTATGGACCAATCTTTGTTTCAATCTTTTACCTCAAAACCATACATGCTCAAATTTTTTAATATAATTAAAAGTTCTTAATATTAAAAAAACAGACAGATGCGTTAAATACTGTACAGTACTTGTCAGTTAATCCCCCCCGTTCCAAAACGAAATTTTATTCAATCAAATCAATTTTATTTAATTTTTCGTTTCTGTGCGATTAACTGAAACCAAACCATGTAAACAGTAACAAGAAAATGACGGGTTACCGGAGTAGACTCATCCCGGGATAAAAGTCATCCCGGGAAAAGAAGTCTCATGTAAACAGACTCTTAGACACTACTAGCATAAACGGTGTTTCATCGCTTTGTTTGCTTGACAATCCCTCGAGTTTTAAACACAAACCTTATAAAACGTATTTGTCTTTGTTCATTCACTACCTAAAGTTGTAAGCTAATGAAGCAGGTACAAAAATAAGGTCAGAAAAGACTCGCCGATACTAACAGTAAGTGTATGAGTAAAGAAAAACGTTAACTCGTTGTTCCGTTTATATGTGTACTGTGTGCTTTAACAAGTTGACAATATGTGCCAGTCTAAAGAGCGGGAGGCTCGGGTTCGATTCCCGGCCGGACCAACACCTAGGGTCTTAAAATAATTAAGGAGAAGGTGCTGCCTTTGTTCTAACATCTGAAAATGGTTAGACCTTCACGTCTTCTCGGATAAGGACATTAAACCGTAGGCCCTCGGAGACCTTCTCGCATGGGTCTTCGTGACCTTTAAAGGCTCTCCGTCCACCCAAGAGTGGTAAATTTCACAAATCAAATAAAAAAAATCAGTATTGAAAAAAAACGATATTGAAATACGTTGACAAGTAGGTAGAGCACTAAGTTTAATTTACTCTACATTGAAACTTTTATGTAATTGGAGTAGGAAGCTAACTTTCGAACTTGAGGCCTTCGTCAGAGCAACAGAATGAAACGATGATTGTTGCTCAACGACGGGGCTAAAACTCTCGAAACGTCAGAGTTGGTTTAATCATGTATTTTCAAATGTTTGGCTTGCAACAGAATAAGAAGACTTAGGCGGCTAAGAACAATTCTAAAATAAATCCAATGCACGGTCATGTTTCTTCACAGCACTTTTACAAGGTACCTTATGTTCAGATATTTGAGTCCTAATCGTGTCGGTGTTGCCTGCGACCGGTGCCTGATTTTTGATCTTCCTCTCAACCCTTTCCAGGAACATCACAGTGCTCCGGACCATTCTACGGTATCTCTCAATCTGTAAGATAGTCGTCTCCAAGATGACACTTCTTGCTTCCAATGCTTTCCATATGTCATCGTAACGCGTGCGCAGTGAAGCCAGGTCTTGCTCGATAGTGATCTGTTCATCTGCTGATTGGTCAGGTCGGGCTGTTATTGTTATAATAACTTTACCGAGACCGACTAAAAGATCAAGACGAGCTTTGTATTGCACGGCCTCTTCTTGCAATGTCTGTTAAGAAGCAAATATACTTTGATTTCAGTCTGTGTTCTCGACAATTCAGATAAATGAACTAATGTAATTATTCCAGTTTACTTTCACCTACACGTTATGTATAATTAATACTAAAGTAAGTATAAAATATATGATCTATTATATACAAGTAATGAATATTTTCTTATTCACTCTAAAAACCTTAAATATATTATACAATATTATTATATATAATAATAATAAAACCAATAATAAATATAATATTGTTGTTAATAATTGAATTGTCTGAATTTTAGGTATTTACTTATTGCACGTATCAATAAGGGTTACTAAAGAACAAGAAAAAAAACAACACTTTACAATAAAAACAAATTAATCCATCGGGAATAAGAAAGCTCAATGATTTAGTGATTATTAAACAAACTTGACTTTTCAAACAAAACAGGCAAGCCAAGATAAATGAACAATCTTCTTATGCGAGTTTTGAAACCCTAGTCATTCTACCAAAGTTAATTTATCCCTTATCACTAACTAATTTATGCGTTATCAACAATTAACTTATGCATTACCTTCTGTTCTTTCATCTGTGAACCTAGAACATCCGGGTCTAAGCCAACAGGCGCCATATAAACCAGTCTAACCTCTGCATCGTCCAGCCAAACGGTGATAACACGAAATACATTGTGGTATCTTTCCCACTGCTCCCTCAGTTCATCGTACCTGGAGCTGACGTTAAGCCGTTTAACGCAAAGTGTCTGCCAATTCTTGTTCACTCGATCCAGTGTCTCCAGAATGAGCGACTGTTTTTTGCTACGCTCCAGGTTGATTAACTCATGACCACCCTGGTTCACGGCCTGAAGAGCTGGACGCATGCGCTCTACATCATCTTGAAAACCCTATGGTATAGTTGAAAGAAAAAAGAATTAACGATTTTAATTAACTGTTGAAGAGCTGCTTATTTAAAGTTTACTTTTTGATGGCTTTGCTTATCACTAGGATACAAATACCTGAGCAATAGTAACCATTTATTTTTTATCATGCAGAGAACAAATGATTTACGCTTTTGAACCAGAAAATGAAACCCCAAATAGTGACGATTCATTCTCTCTGCCTTGATAGATCATGGTGTTCAGTTCTTCATTTAACACTTGAACCTGTTGATAAAACCCTATGAACTGACCACTCATTTTGCTGGTCTTGAAAAGTAGAATCATTAATAACATTTATTAATTTTTAAGCCATTATTCATCACAATTAAATGACTACATGCTAGTTAAATCCTTTTATGAGCGTAATGTTTCACATTGCATGGCTTATCTCCGATTTTAGTAATGATAAGCCAGTTGGAGTCTAACTACCCTGGAAAGGACAATAATCCATCACAGTTTAGCTCCAACTCTATTAACCGACTTTGGAAGGACGAAAAACTGAGCAAGCTTTGGCGGTTCAGGAAGTCGCGCTAATGAATACAATCTCGGCAGAGCCGGGAAATGAACCAGCGATCTTATGATTGGAATGGAGAGATCTTACCAGCTGCATCAACCATACCACCTTAAAAATGTCAGAAGTCCTGGGTTTCCTGGAATTTTGGCAAACAACACTTAGGAAGGTGGCGTGGTTGGCTGCCTTCTAACCACAAGATTCCAGGTTCGATCCCTGGCTCTGCCGAAGTTTGAGCAATCGTGTGTGGCCTTCTTTTCCGCCAAAAGCTTACTCAGCTTTTCATCCTTGTGGGGTCAGTAAATGAGTACCGGCTTCAGCTGGGAGCTAACTTGCGACAGTTTAGTAACGCGTCCAGGGGGAGTCAGACTCTCGTTCACTTTTATGGGCCACTTGGCTAATGAAAAGAAAGTTAGAAAAAAAGCACAATTCTGAGCTAACCTGTAACCTCTCCTCAAACACTAGTAGGTCTGTTGAAACCAACTCCCCGGAGTCGAGTTTCTTGATCATTCCAAGCTCCCATCTCTCGAAATCCTTTGCAATCATTATAAACACACTCTTCATCTCTTCTTTACGAGCATGCGCCTTGTGGGTTATGTCTTCCCAAAGTTTGTTCAGTTTTTTCATGTTGGATTCCTTGTGTTTCTTTTTCTGCAATCGGTAAATCTCGTTCAGAGAATCCACAGTGGTCCCCGCACGGTTGATTTCGTTTTGCAAAGCCTAAAAAAGACAATAAATCATAAAACAATGTCAATAGTTGTGGAGAATGTAGCGCAGCGTATGTGGTTGATACGGAAACAAGTCTTAGTAAATATACTTTCCCAGTTTTTCTTATTTTAGGTGGGATATAATGTTTATTTGAAAAAGGAATGATACGTTATTAACATCAGGCATAAAGCCGGCTAAATAATTTATATCCTAAACAAAACGTCATTATTGCTAGTATCGTTAAATTATCAAAATAATGTGGTCGCTATTATCGACACTGAAAAAATAAAACAAATGAGTTAACACTAAGTTTGTTTAAAATTAAGAGCTCTAAAATAATAGTTACAAAAAGTTCTGTCGGGACTCGTGCAACATCAAGATTGATGTCCCCTAGGGATATTGCGGGAAATAGATGTAGATGTACATGAATATTGACTGTGTTTTTGTGTTTGTTTATACGGAATATGTTGCTTATTTTTAGGACCAGCAACATTTGGTGGTCAATTATTGTTGGCTATTTGACTGTAGCTATTTTGCTGATAACAACAACAACAATAATAACAATAATAATAATAATAATAATAATGCGGATAATAATAATAACAACAACTATTGTTAGTTCTCTCCTCTCAGAAAAATTATCCTCCAACCGGAATCCAACCTCCAAACAGGCATACTCCAGCCCCAGAATACACAACTTAGGCCAAAAGTGTCATTCTCATATTTACAACCTTTTACCTTAAATTGTTGAGCTTGAGATCTTAACTCCGTGAGATTGTTATTCACCACTGGTAACTTATCTAACTGTTTCTTCAGCTCTTGTAGAACTCGTATGGCGTTATCCAAACCCTCCTTGTAGCTCAGGGATGACGTCAGAGCTGATTGTAGCTTGGTCTCGTACACTGAGATATTAGAACACAGTTCATCGTATCTCTGACGGATCGGTTTGCCGCGCTCAAATGTTGGAGACTGGACCAATCCATGGATGCTCTGCGCCACCACGTCTGCGGAAATCACTTCCGGTTGATGCGAATTCACCTCGGCCTGGAAAGCCTAAAATAAGGTCAAAGAGTGAAATGTTAGCAACCAATTATATATTATTTCATCTTCAATTTGACCCCGGATTAAAAAATCAAACTCATCTTGAAGTTTTCAACTTTCTACAAATTAATTTTTGGGTTTTTATGCTTATATTATTATAAAATAAACGATTTAAAAGCATCTTCGCTTGTGAAGAAATGACACTTCAAATTCTGGCTAAATCCAAAGTTAAATTTAACCAGCTTTTGAACAACCCAGCTAAGACTCGTCTATGTTTTCCCCGACTTCTATAGTTAAAAACCCTGATATTCATTTTTCTGCCGAGTTGATATACTTGGATTAATCTTTTAGGCACTTCCGTTACAAAAAAATCGCCAGCTCAATGCTAAGTTCGAACTTGGTAACTGAAGTTGATCCCTCACTTACTATAGCTTTACTATTCAAATGAACAAATCCCTACCTTTATATCGTCAACCTCTCTTTTTAACACTGCAGGATCAGAGCTCAGCGGCTGCGCCATTTTTGAAGCAAGGCTCCCCTCGGCCGAGTTAAGCCAGGGCAGGATATCATTTGCCTTTGCGTCGTACTCCTTCAGTTGTTTCCAGGATTGGCCAAGGTGAGTGCCCCTCTGGGACAACAGAAGCAGCAGGCGATTGTATCGTTCGTTGATATCGGCAAGTTTGTTTTCTAGTACCCAGGACTTTTCGTTCGGGTTACCCAGCTCGTCGGCCGTCGCTTTCGTGGGGTCTTGAAGAGTTGACAGAGATTTTTCAAGCTCTGCATGAAAAACCTGACGAGCAAATGATAAAAAAATCATAAATCACAAAACTGTAGCTCTAACTCAATGTGGTAAGAAGCTGTGAAATAAAAGTCGTATTAAGAGACAAAATCTACTTATAAACGTACAAAGTCATACTCAGGTGATTCAAAGCGCAATTGCGTAAACAAAGTTAATTTAAAACACGCAAATGTTTAACTTTGAATATTTCATTGACTGATTATTTTAAAGAACACGAAACCTTTAAAACTGGTTAACGTTTTAGTTACGCCAAAGGTTGAACTTACTTTAGAAATATTTACGTTAATGTTAAGACGCTATACAAAATACCTTGGCCTCGTGTAAGAAGTCTTCTCCGCTCTCGTTCACTGCCTGAAGTTCGACCTCGTGTCTTTTCACATCTTCGACAAAGCTCTGCGTAAAAAATTAAAACCAAACTAGGTTCACTCGTCTCTTATGTGCCTTGGTTTCCCGCTAAACCAGCCTGGTAGCAGCACAGCACCTCTCCGTTAACTCAAAAATTATGGCTAGTAGTATGACAGAAGCCCAATATGTAAATGTCGTGTAAATACGGATTTAAAAAAGTAAATATTTATTGCACTTTTGTTCAAATACTGAAATCGTTTCGTTGTCAAGAATTAAATTGATTAGGCATTTCGGTGGAAAAAGTCAAAAATTTCAAGTTTTCATGAGATCTATATTTTGTTAAGCACTTAATATAAAACATAACGCTAAACATGAATGTGAGTTTCACCTCGCGTAATTTAACGGCTTAAACATCACAGGTAAAAACATCAAGTACGTGACTTCTTTTTTATTTACCTTAGGTGTTTATAATCTCACTGTTTAAAACCAACATAAAATAAAGTACACGTTAAAAATGAGGTAGGCTTTGAGACAACGCAAAGAACCTTGCCAGGGTCCAAATTTTATAAATTTTTCAGCCGGCCTATGTTAATATATTTTATAGAATAACAATTTTTTGAATTATCGGGCCGATCAAATGCATTTTTGAAACATTTTTATCGTCCACAGCTAAAGTAGCCGGCTAGTCGACGTTAATTTCGCAACCTGCTTATCCTAACTTGAACTCCATTTTGACTGAACAGTTTAAATAATAAAACAAACTAAAACAGAACATATCAGAACTAAACCTTTTTCAATAATGTATTTCTTTATAATTTTACTGTCATGAATTTACTAACAAACTAATCATACTAACTAATAAATAAATTTTTGTTCAAAACTGTTTCAATATTTATTCTCTAACAAATCAAAATATTATAGCAATATTATGGAATGGACATAAATAGAGGATATTAAAGGATGGCGCGAACATATGAAGTTTATCTTCGAGTGTAAAAAATATTTCACGAGTGAGCGCAGCGAATGAGTGTAATCTTTTTTCAACAAGAAGATAAACTTCATATGTTCAAGCCAACGTGTAATTTTCTTTTTATTACATAGATATGAGTGTTTCAAAAATAAAAAAAATAGACGAAAATGATCTCCAAATGTGTCTTATTCGTCTGTGACTTTTACAAATCTCGCCATTTTGACTGACTAGTGTTTTGACAACGCGCGCCGAAATGAGCGGGAAAAACAAAGGAATGACGTCAGACTAGTGAGGATATGGAAAATATGTCACTCGTATCTCTGATGTAGTTTCATATGAAATCTACGACTAGCATATTTTACAGTAAAATACTCATGTAATAAACATAACTTATCAATATAATAGTGACAATCCTTAGTTCCTTGTCTCAAATTAAAAAGAAGACTGGCCAGAAGGATTTCACAAAACCGAGTAAAAGTGAGCTTTCTTAAATACGTAATTTAGATAACTAAAGGTAAAAATTTTTAAGATAGCCTTCGTTAGTGTCACAGGTGATGTTTGGAGCGTTAGCCAGTTTCCTTGATAATGCGTTTTTCTAACGAAGGGCTAACGCTCGAAATGTCAGCTCCTTACAATAACGCCGTTGATCTAGTTATCTGGAAAAGAGCTGTAAAAAAAGGCTTGGCTACGCTGCCTCCTTTGCCAGCCAAACCATGTTGTAGGCTTTTATGTAAACCAATCATTGTAACAAACTTACCTTATGTGTATCTAAGAGCACTTGCGCAGACTGGGCATCTCTGACGTCATGAAGTATGTCGGCAGCCTCGTCTTCTGCGCGCTTCAACCAGGCCTGTTGGTTATATTTACATTGTAACAGTTAATTATTTCGAAAAATGATATCTATACTTAGACAAAGATCCAAAAGTTTAAAAAAATGCTTTCATTATAACTGTTTTAGTACATAACAGATAAAAAGTAGATAGTGATCCAACGCTTAATTTAGACAACGAGCTGACGTTGCGAGCAATAACACTTTTTTCGGAGTAAGTTTGACGAAGGGAAAATTCTTGAAACCTCGGCTCCAAACACTCCTTACCGCAACGTTCAAAGAAAAGTTTAATCTTGAGCTATCCAAATCAGTTTTGTTCCTATTAACCGAGGCACTTCGTCCCAACTATAAACTCCTTTATGCTTCCTCCATCTCCTTTTTACCTGTTTCTTTAACAACGAACTTTAGATAAAATTTTCCCCCAGGTTATGACACCCATTTAAGCTCCTCCCTAATAATGTTTGATACGTTGGAAAAAAGGAAAAAAAGGTTTGGATCAATTTAAATTATCATCCAGAAAAGTGTACTTTTGACTCAATTAAAACAAGACGTACGTATAAGTAGCTAGAAAAAGAAATATTAACATTTTAGAATTTGAAAGTTCTGCAACACTATGATACAACATTTTATTCCATTACTTGAAATATCCAAACAGGTTTCCCTACTCACCAAAAATGGATGCAACATGCTTTCAAACTTGGTCAACTTGTCATGAATCGTAACCAGTCTCATATAACGATTATCTAGCTCGGACTGCAGCCGGTTCCACCTCGACTCCAAGCTACTCATCTTCGTGTCAAGCTCAGCCTTCTTCGATGGCGACAACTGCTGACCGGTGCCTTGGAGGAATTGGCGACCCTGTGTTAGAGAGGACTCAACGGGCTGTTTCCGCTCATAAACCGCTCGCGTTAGCTTCTGTGAAAACAGTAGTTGGAAAAGAGCTTTGTGGTTAGCAACCGTTAATTTGAAAAAGGATGTATATCTCACTAAGACCTGAACAAAGACTAATCTTATACAATCATCTTACGTTGTAATGGAAATAAACAGCGCTGTAGATTGCAGTCCTTAATTATTCTCCCTCGTCACGATCACTATTCTCTCAGCGAGACAGATTTCTCTTTTTCTTAATGATTTATGAGTCGTAGTACGGTTTACTAAAACGTATAAGTTTTAAATCACTGAATAGAAAGTAATAAAACAATATCAATGAAACAAAACCTAATATTTTTAATTTGGAAAAAAGATTTCAAAGCTGGTTTTTCAAACAGTATGTCCGCTAAACAAAGAGGATTTCGAAAGTCATGTTTAGTTTAACAACTAATTCATTAGTTTTGTTGGACAATATATATTTTCTACCCTGCTCTGTCAAGCATAGAAACATTGATCTGTTTTCTTCAATTTGAGACTTTGGCGGTTAAATTCATTTCCTCTTCTCTCACATGAAAAACCAATACAAAAGAGAAATTCTTAACGTTTAACTTTTCTCTAAATTACTTGTTACTGATTCTTGTAATTCACTCTCCTTTTAAATTTGGTCACGGTTTACCGAACTCTAAGCGTTTCAGTCAACGTGATTATTTACCAAGCCATAAAACTTCCCAGCATGAATACGCAGCAAAACCAAAAGACTGAAGTTTCTTTTGAGAAAATAATTCATCATACCATCTGACACAGTTGAACAGTTCCAACAAAAAGCTGCTATTCTGCTTCCTCTCTACAAAAATTGTCTGCTATTGCTTTGATAAAAACTCCGCCCTAAACGTGTCATCGTAGATTCCTTTACTTTTTCATTGTTGACGTTCACCATTAGATTTTCTTTGTTTACGATAGTTCAGTGGCTCTTCAGCGTTCTGTTTCTTCAATATTTCTTCATTCAAAATGCCGACAAACTACTTGTCCAAATAACAGACATTTCCCTAAGTTTTCCGGAACCGACGTGTAGAACTCAGCAGTGTGACGATCAAATTCAGGAATTTAGCGATATGAAAAGGCCAGGAAACACGTTAACCCTGAACCAGCACGAAGAATACCTTAACAGTTTCGTGGGGAAAAAAAGCTTCACTAAAAAAAAATCTTTCCTTTTGACTGACTAGTTAATCATACCTTATTAAGCTTGAAACGCACTTTGATTGTCCATGAACCGTTGTTTTTTTTTTCAAGATTTTGAGGCGTTTAACACGCGCTCTCCCCTCTCGTCAAATCGACACCGTAATTATCAATAATCAAATTTTACCATGCTATCAACGTCGAAATAAAAGGCAAACGAAAAACAGAAACAAGCGACGAGGATTTTTTCAGGATTAATATTTAGCATGCCGTGCTGAGGGATTACCACTGTTCAGAATTTTTGTTTTGAAAGCAATAACTGTTATTTTACACTGGAAAACACGACCTTTACAAACTGAAGACTTGGAATTTTTTTTATCATATCAGGAAAGAAATCATGGACTCTTGGTTTTGTAGTTTAGTGTTACGACAAATAACCGTAGTTGATGGAAATATTTGGTTGTTCGTTTGTTTCTTGACTGTGTTTCAGTCTATACAGATTACGCTAACTGACCGATTCTAAGATTTGCACCCCATATGGTATCATTGAACAAAGAAAACTATTTTACTACATCGCTACGCACTCATATCTAGCCACTTGCCACATAAAAACATAACTAACGAAATTTCGCAAAATTTAACCCCCCCCCCCACCCTTCGAGTCAAAATGTAGAACTGTCGAGGTTCATTCCTCCCTTAACATCCAAACCAAATCAAGACGAAGGTTACTTAAATACTTCTGCTAGCCTCGCTACAACCATTGGCGAAACTCATCATCTAAAGCAAAGGCTCTCTTTTGTATATTATTATTTTCGTAGGTAATGTAAGAGAAGCTAACATTTTGAGCCTTATTGCCGCTCTTACTTCGTGTAGAGGACACACAAATAAACAAGGTCTGATTGGTTGAAACAAGGTTTGGGTGAATTTTATCTTTCTTTTAATTGGTTCAAATTTGTGTGTCCTCTACACGAAGTAAAAGCCACTATTCCTTTATCAGAGCAACTGAAGAAGTGCTAAGTTGAGATACTCTGACGAAGGAACACTTGAAACGTTAGCTCCTTAAGCTACAGTGATGATCCTTCGATTTTCATCCATGGGTTGTCAAAAATAAAGTTTCTCTAACAAAGGGGTAGCAAACGAAACGTCAGCTTCATACACTACCCCGGGCGATGATCATAAAATTTTCATCCTTGGCTTGCTTAAACTACAGTTGCTCTGATGATGGAACAACAATCGAAACCTCAGCTGTATTTAATGATGGGTAAAAGTTTCAACCATGAGTTATCTAAATTACGTGTTGTACCACTCGCGAAACTATCCAATAGCTGTTTTAAAAGATACTTCATCTAAAGTACCTCATCACAACATAACACGTTATTTAACTTTAGGTTAAAATGTTAATGTTGCCCTGACGACGGACTAACGCTCGAAACGTTAGCTTCCTACCTACGACGACGATTTATTATTCCAAACTTGAGTTGATTAAGGGCCACGAGAAAATCCTGGAATGAACTTGAAAAATCGGCAAGAAACAGAGGGAAGTGGAGAGCGCTTAAATGTGACCAATGCCCCTCGTGGCGTTAAAGGGTTGAATGAGTGAGTGAGCGAGTGAGTGAATGAGTGAGTGAATTGATTAAATCACGTGTCTTGCCTCCTCGCCGACGCACTTTAATACTTTTTTTAAAAAAAAACTATTTATTAAGAATAATCACACCATACCTTTTGCTCCTGTATTCTCTCCTCTATGATTTTGAGGTCTGCTGGGGAGGCGGCCTCTCGAGCCAGGAGTCTCTCCGTCTCACTGACCCAGTCCAGAAGCTGTTCTATCGTCTGACACCACTGGAGACACGCGTCCTCAAGCTCAGCGTGTTCCTTTCCTTGCTTCTTTAACAGCACCACAAGAGCCTCACTGATTTTCTGGACATCCTTGAGTAATTTGTCGTAGCGATCGTTCATATCCTTTACAGTGTCTAATATTACGAGACGGCCCCGTTCGGCTGACATTAAAACTGGGTTTTCCTTTTCACGCGATTCCGGTAAATGTTGTAAGCTTTTCCGGAAGGTTTCCAGATTGGCTTCATAGGTCTAAGGTAAAATGACAAAGATTCCGCCTTACAAAAACGTATTAGGTATTTATGCCTGCATCGTGTAAACTTTTACATACGTAAGATGATTCTGTGCCTGTACGGGAAGCGGTTTATTTTGTAGCAAAGAGAAAAATGCATACTATATTTGAATTTTCTTCATTGATGCATATGTTTTGTTCTTGATGATGGCATAGTTTTTGGATGACTGAAATAATGGCGATGATGTTATGCCACTGATAATGACTCTAGTAATTTAAATATATGTTAAAGTGACAGTTGGAACCTAATTACCAAGTGATGTAAACTGTTCCTAAAGTTTTCTGGGTTGGCTTCATAAAGAGTACGAGAATTCATGACTGTTACATATAACTTTCAATCTCTACAGATTTCCATACAAAAGAAAGTTTTATCGTTACTGAACGGGGAGGCAACTTATCTTGCTATTTGCATTACAAACTATAGCTGTAAACATTTAGTCACATCCGTATCCAATTCAAGTCCCCTCAGTTTATTTGCACGATTTTGCTGTTGATGATTATGATGTAGACTTTTGAGATTTACTTTTTTCTTTTTTGATATAAATTGTTAACGACGAAACTTTTAATGTTGACATTACTGCATTAGTGTAATAGCATAAAACCTCTGACTGAACAAAAGTTTACAAAGGTATTGAAGAGGATCCTGTTCCAATATTCTTCATTGCGTCATTTCATCATGAGCTCTGTTTGACACAGTGCTTCATTGTAGCAAAAGTGGACTGCATTTTATTAGTCAATATTTACCTTTGAGTCCACAGTATATTCCTGTCCCCCATTGGTTGTGGCTCGAATCGGTGCCTGGTGATTCCGAACTTCTGTGAAGAATGCCTTAACACAATAAGAAGTGACTAAGGGTTAGCAGGACGAGATACAAGATAAACTTTTTTTAAGTAGATAAGATTCATATCCAAATGAAACAAAATCTTTTTTTAACATTACACTTCTAAGTAATTAATAGGTTCGAATTAACTTCGTCATTTGAAATATTCAAATTAATGGTATAAAAGTGACTCAAATTATTAGATTATTATTAGACTCAAATTATTATTAGACTCAATTATTATGTTCAAAGTGTACATGACATTTTTTTCTTTATTTTATTTGTACAAAGTGTAAATTTTTAGATCCAGAGAACATCTTAAACCTTCGTTTCTTTTATTTGAAATACACGGAATTTTCGCGACAAAAGTCTCCCAAAAATTGCTCGGCCAGTGACGTCAGTTGGTTAAATAAACAGAAAGATGGCTGAAAATAGCTTAAAACTGTAAGTCGCCAATGGAAATTATTATACTGTAGAGCCGATGAGCAAAATGACCAAAGTTTTAAGATTACTAATTACACACCAGGTCTGACAATGCGTTTATTAAGATTCTAATCAAACCATGTGACGTCACCACCCCAGGCCTCAGTCCTTTGACATTTTTTTGAAGTGAATTTGTCAGATTTTGTCAGATTTACCACTCTTAGGTGGACGGAGAGCCTTGAAAGGGCAAAAAGACCCATGCGAGGTCTCCGAGGGCCTACGGTTTAACGTCCTTATCTGAGAAGACGCGACGGTCTAACCATTTTCAGATATTTTCAGGCTTATTTATTTTAAGACCCTAAGTGTTGGTCCGGCCGGGAATTGAACCCGAGCTTCCCGCTCGATAGACTGGCACCTTACCAACTAGGGTAACCAGGCGGCGGTGAAACTTAGCATCTTTCGGCCGTTAAAAATCATCGAAATAATTTTTTCTCGTCAGTATAAAACTAATATTTTTTATGAACATGATTAAACAAAATAAAAAAAGAAAAAAAATCTGTCATAAACACTTTCAATAATAAAAATATCCTTTAAGGCTTGTCAACGTTGTTTCTTATCTAGCTCTATGTCCTCTAACCTCGCCTCTCCTACTTACTCCCCCCCCCCCCCACACACACACATATTTAAATAACTTTTACTTCCGCAAGAGGGCAAGAATATGTTTCTCACTAAAACACAAAAGAAAGGTAATGCGCCTTGTTTCTTCTTGTGTCCCAATGTCTCCACCATTTACAGCGCAAATGAACAATACACGCTTAAAACTTACTGTAAACTCGGCCATTTTACTTTCCATCTCTTCTTGCGCCGTCTGGAATTCTGGAGAAGCTATTTTCTGTTCTGCGTGAGCAAGCCAAGCAAGTTCTGTTTTCAAAGAAGATTGGAAATTTTGAAATTTGCGGATTGTCTCCTCTAGTTTTGCATGACGCATATCTACTTGCGCTGTGACGTTTCTCCATCGTTCCAAAAGACACTTCAAGTTTTGGTTACTTGATTCTCCAACTCTGTCAATGACATCTTCTATTTTCTTAATTAGGTCTTCCCGCGGAGTCAACTCGTCTACTCTGATGTCCTACAAAGAGCAATACAATACATGCCGGATTTTTAACTTGTTAAAGACAAGCACTCAGTACGTTTTTACTATTAAACTTTTTAACCAAAGGAAAAAACATTTAACTATAAAGTGACCATTCATTTTGCTCGTTATGAAAGGCAGGAATGATCGGTGTTGGTCACTCTACATTTTGAACCAGCTAATAAAATCCAATAAAGTGATCATTTATTTTGTTTGTATTTAACTTGTTAAACCGGTTAGAAGGAATAATGAAATCCTAAAAGGTGACCATTCACTTTGATGTGTAACACAAATTCAGCTAAATTCTAGGTTAAAGTTGCTAACTTTGGAATCACAGGAAAATTACGAAACCATAGTTGGAATTATAAGATAAGAAACGACTTTCCTCAACACACATACGTAATCAAAACATTGCATGTGTGTTGAGGAAAGTCGTTTCTTATCTTAATTGCAACTATATATGGTTTCGTATTTTCCTGTGATTCCAAAGTAAGCAACTTTAACCTACAATTTAGCTGAATTTGTTACACATCAATTTTTTGAGGAGCAGAAGTGATTTGTGTTAGTCAATCTAACTTTTGAACCAGATGAGGAAACCCTATAAAGATACTATTCGAGTAGCTACACTCCAAGAAAACAAATGTTGAATACCTTTCATTGTTACTTTTGGACCAACAGAAGGAATTATAAAAGTTATTCATTCATTGTTGTTCTATTTTTTTTTTATTTGATGAAACCTTTTTAAGGTGACCCCTTCACTTCGTTCCTCTTATCGTTTTTTGTAACTTTCAACCAGTGATTAAATCCCTATAATAATACAATGACTATTCGTCTTCTTCAATGAGTACAAATACATGTATGAAGTGCTATCAATTGCCCTTATACTCCTGTACAGTGTTTATAAATGAAAACCTATTTATCGTATAGCTAAATCCTTTTCCGAGCCTAGTGGTCCATTGGAGCCGGCGCTTATCTCCGGTTTCCGTAGTGTTAAGCGGATGAGAGTCATTGACTCCCCCTGGACGGGACACCAATCCATCGCAGGTTAGCTCCCAGCCGAAGCTGGTACTCATTTACCGACCTAAGGATGGAAAGCTGAGTAAGCTTTGGCAGAAAAGAAGGTCACACAAATGTTCAAATTTCGGCAGAGCCGGGCATCGAACTGGGGACCTTGTGGTTGGAAGGCAGAGATCTTACCAACTGCGTCAACCACGCCGCCTTCAGACAACACGGAGACCTACTTTTATCGTGGCGAGCTGTTTTTGTAAATCTCTCGCATCTGCAGTAAGACCCGGCTGTTCAATCAGGATAACTTCAACTCTCCTCAACCAATCTTCCAACTCACGGGCTTGGAAGGAGATGTTTGAGAGAAATTCCAGCCTGGAAGCAATGACATAACTAATTAAAACTTACAAAAACTAAGCTGCAGAAACAGCCAAATTAAAAAAACTAAAAGTTCCATAAAGGAACCAATAAAACAAATTTAAAAGCCAATCGAAAATATTTCCAAGGTAGCTACTAATTTTTTTTTTGTCTTAGCAGGATATATTTCTTATCAAGTACTTGTTCAATAGTTTAAAAAAAACTTTCGTAGTGCGTCGGTGAGTGAGTAATGCACGTGATTTAATCAGCAATAAGTTGAAATGATAAATCATCGATGTGACGAGTAAGACGTCATGTCCATTTCACGTCCCCTTTTTACCAGCCGCCGAGTGAGATTTTGTTTCTTTTGAGGATCTTACTCTCTCTAAACGGACACCCCTTTAAAGACACAAGAACCTTGGTCATGAGATTTCCATTTTAGAGAGAGGACACTGTATATCCTTCTATAGCTAACCTCGTTACCCCCCCCCCCATAAAAAAAGAAAGAAAAACAAAAAGCAAAAAAAAAAACCTAAGCTTAAATAAGTGACAAAAGACAAAAGAAACATACATTTTTTCCCTTTCGTCCATAGCTTTCGTTACATCTTTCCATTCTTTTGTTACAAGATCCACTTTGTGTTGTAACTGAGGATATGTTTTTGTTGTTGCTGTGTTACTCAAACTGTTTAGCTGTGGTTCTCGGATTGTCTTCTTCTCTTTCTGTAAATCCTAAAAACATACATCGATGTTAAGCTACAAACGAATAACAATATTTCCACTATATGATAACAGCACATTTTCATTAAACGTGTACCACTTGATATATGATATGATCGTTGTCCGACTTTAACCCCAATCGCAGCGAAAGGCTGAATAACTGAGGTTTTACAACATTTTTGAGGGACTTGAGAACAGTACTGCATTTTATAGACGCAATTTTGCAGCCACGCAGTTTACAACGTTGCTTTTTGAGGTAATTTCCTCCTGCGAACAAGGACAGACAGCAGCACCGAAGTCTCCCGAAGAGCATTTGAAATTAGGAGACTAGACCAACGGCTTAACGTCTTTGTCCTCGGATGATGTGGCCGCGAAAGAACGGCCTCACAAATGTTCAACCTTCGACGAAGGCCGGGGATCGAGCCTGTGGCCTCCTGCTTGGCAGTCAGAGATCTTACTAACTGAGCCACGTTCGCACACTTCTTTCTTACTTTACAGATACTTTGCAGATTTTCTTT
This sequence comes from Isaurus tuberculatus, assembly GCA_025447995.2. NCBI lineage: Eukaryota > Metazoa > Cnidaria > Anthozoa > Zoantharia > Zoanthidae > Isaurus > Isaurus tuberculatus. The sequence continues at coordinate 31,221 of JAOEHV020511497.1, forward strand.
GTATTATAGTCACGTGATCTTTTTAGATCAATCCACAATTTGTCCGAGTTAGTCCGATATAAATCTACTGAAAGTTGCAGCGAACCAAAATTTAAAATTTAAACAGGAAAGAGATCAACATATAATGCACAAAAGGAAATGTTAGGTTTACTTATGTCCTAGAAATTGACACGCTACCTTTATACTACGTAGTTCGCTGTCCACATCCTCTAAGTTTAGAGTCACTGCTGACTTTTTCTTTAAATTATCATTTGTCTGGCTTAACCAGAGCTGAAGATCGTTTAGAGTGCTTTGGGCACTTTCCTAGGGAAAAAGAAAAAAAAACTTTACAAAATGAAACACAGTCGTGATGACATTTGTCACACAGGCTATAAGTGACATAACGCAACAAGTTATATTAGAACCTACATGATCTGACGGTAGTTTCCTCTCTTTTCTTTTGACGATGTTCGAGGTAATTTATTTTCATCTTCACGACTGATTATTTTCGAATGTTACGAAAAACTAATGTTTAGGGGAATAGTAAAATGTCATATTATAACTCTTTTCTTTTCACATGCTATGAAAACCTTATTCTTCAAGCTAGGTTTGATTAAAGTTATGCTTAAAGTTAAAATAAGCTCGATTAGAGATTTTTGTTAGGCAAATACCTCCTCCTTCATTAATTCAATACGAGTATATAATTGTACTTTGATGGATTCTATGGTAAGTGGAATAAAAAGATTCAACGTCAAAGGTCTTGTTTATTGTGGGCAATTGGATGAAGTAGTCCTTTTCAAACTTACGTCGGATATTATCTTTAAAAAACTTATGATGTGCACGAACAACGCGCATTTTAGGCAAAATAATATCGGGATCACTGTAACATCGCTCTAAGCAGTGTAAGGAAGAGTTCTTGGCATTTGTCTGAGCAATTCATGTGTATTGCTTTTATAAAGGGGAAGTGCACGAAAGGTAAGCTAGCTGAAGCTGCATGGGACGATGTAAAAAACCCCATCTTGAGCTGTAAAAATCATAATTGTCAAAATGACAATTACCGAAGTTACCAATCTGTCAATATCAACGTGCAATAGACCTTTTTCATAAATGGCAGCGATTTTAACATTCTTTTGTCTATATTCAAATTTGCCTGGCTAGCCTCGCCTTGAGTAACATATTCTTATAAAAGTTTAACTCAAGAGTGAGGCTACCAGGCAAATTTGAATGAGAAAGGTCTATGTTGCACTCAAGACCTCACTGCAAGACTCATCCTCACAAATCTTGAGGTACGTAACACTTGTTGGCACCTTCGATGGTTTCGAAACGTTGACCACAGCACCTCTGTGTTCCCCGAATTTTGTGATAGAGGGACGTAGAAGAGGTGGACCCCGAAACGTGGTAGGAGGTAGTCACAGTAAACCTGATAGACAAGCTTAACTAAAACGGATGCACTGTATCCTCCTATATTAAAAAAGGGCAACAAGATTTACAAAGCCGTACATAAAAAATGAATGATAGTAGTGTTTGTGGTACTATTATTATTATTATTATTATTATTATTATTATTATTATTGTTGTTGTTGTTGTTATTAGGAGTAGTAGTAGTTGTAGTAGTTGTAATAGTTGTAGTAGTTGTAGTAGTAGTAGTAGTAGCAGCAGCAGCAGCAGCAGCAGCAGCAGTAGTAGTAGCAGTAGTAATAGTAGCAGCAGTAGTAATAGTAGTAGGAGTAGCAGGAGTGGTAGGAGTATCAAAAAATAAATGACGCACTAAATACCTGATCTGCAATTTGTAGAGGTGGAGATTTCGTGGTTGCTTGTCCATCCAACATTTCCATCGCTGTCTCAGTACTGGGCGCTTCCTCCTGATCCACAAGTTGCTCTGTAATGCCAATCACATCCTCTTCACCAGGCTCTTGCATCTCTTTTAAAAGTTGCTCCACTTCTTTTCCACCAGCTGATACAAGTTGAGGAAGTTTAGCCTGAGAAAAAATTGAACCACAATTGTAGTGCCCATTTTTGCAGTCGCTCGTTCATCCGAGACAGATAAATGAATTTGTTAAAATAGGTTCCATCATTAATGCGTAAACAATAAAGTTGCATCTGAAATAATCACAACCTGAAACAGGCCATCCAAAACATCTACCTAGTGAAGTCGATAGCTTTTAGTTGGTATAATACCTTCTTAATGTTATTTTTGGTACTAAATTTTGCTATTTACTTTTTACTTTTCTAACGACTCTGTATCTGTTATTTTGTCATTCATGCCTTTACCTCTTCTAAACGTTTTGTAAAAGTCAGTTCCCTCTTCTGATGAAGGCACAATTATCGAAAAAACAGAAACAATGTTATTCAAGAAGATTTCCCAAAAACTAAACATGACGGTTGACGCCTGCTCCCAAATCCAGAATCTACCTCAATTTTCCAAATTCTTTCATTAATGTTGAACCAAACAATAATAAAGCCACGCAGAAATACTTCATTTTCCAAAATAATTTTATTAGCTCTATATTTCTTAAGATACGTACCTTTTCAGGCGAGGTAGATTTCATTACTTTAACGCTGGTAAAAACTTGCTCACGGCTTAGAGCCTGCTTCAAGTTCCAGTGCCGAGTTCGCCACAATGTTAAAAGGTGTTTATACTGTATTTCTAGCCTAAAGTATAACAGGAGGGAAAATATAACTTGCAGTCAAACTTACAATGAGGGAACAGAACAACGTTTATGGTCACACATATAATCGGGGTAACTTAAGGTTACCGTATACCTTACAAAAATTTAAAGACAAATTATATGTTAGAGAACTGATACAAACGCAGTATAACTTTTTAAGAACAATGAAGCGTATTGCTTGAAGGGTAACGTTGGGACAATATGGACTTACCACAGAGGCCCATCTTCGTGATTTTTCTAACTTGCCAGCTAAGCAAGTAAGTCTCCTTAAGGTATCGAAGTTACCCGGATCTCCTAAAGGTATTTAAGGTTACCGTATACCTTCAGGGGTATTTTGCGTCAAAACGATACAGTGCGTCTGTTTTAAACCGTAGATACCTAAACCCATATATCAAATTAAAGCTTATAGAGACGGCTTTCGAACTATACTAAAACGTTTGAACAAAAACGAATTTTTAGATTTTTTACGTTCTCTAAAATAGAGCATCAAAGTTGCCTTTCAAAAGTTACAAGTCCAAGCGATTGATATTTAATGATTTGATTAGTCCACCAGTTTCCAGACCAAACGTGCTGCAAAACTTGTCTACGATTTTTTTTTCGAGAAATTTATTTTTAGAGCAATTTTTGAACGGTCTATAGACTTTTTTTAAGCCCTAATTTGAAAAAGCGCCGTGACTTTGCTCTACGACTGGATATGAAAAAACGCAGATACGTTTTTTGCTCTTCAAAAGTTACACTGCGCTTGTATCAGTTCGCTAACATAAGTTTTTGTAATTTTACAATGAAGCAAGACAAAAACATGAAGGAATACCAAAAAAGAATTCATGTTTTGAAAACCTTCTAAGTATACTTTAGTAGTAACTTTTGAGACTGTTCATTTTTAACAGTTTTTGAAGAAAAAAACAAAGAAATAAGTGGACTGGAGTTCATACTTTATACAGAATCAATAACGTAGCTGAGAATTGATACAGAAGGACTTCCATAATGGATAAACTTCGTATGGATAACAAGATGTGATGATGTTCAGAAATGGTTTCTTTCTTTCCCGATAGTAGTATTCATTGTAAAACCATTAATATTAATAATAACTTTAATTAATTATACCCATGATTAATTGATTCTATAAGTTTTTGGAGGTATGGTCTGAAAATCCAGAATCAATTAAATAACGTAAACAATTTGTTAATGAAAACAATTATGGCTCGAGATTTAACAAACCTTGTAGAGAGCTCTTTTGCTTCAAGGTCTGGGGCGGGAATTACAAAACACACTGATGGGATTTCACACTCTTGACCTGCTGGATCTAAAACCTGGGATAAAAAAGAGAATGACATGGAATCAGAAATTGGAACCAGTCCTAAGTAACATTTTTTACATATTATAAATAAAGGTGCAGCTAAATACAGTAACTGAAAACAGACTCATGTCAATTCTTTATCCTCTAAAGGAGAAACGCATTTTTTGTTTCTGCTTATGTTTTGATTAGTTGATGAAAGCAAAGTCAGCTGTTGACAGGAGACATTCATCTTGCAAATTACCTCCTAGTTTTAGCAAGAGCTAATTTATACCAAGATCATTAACAATGAAAGAAATATCTTTAATGTTACTTGACTATAGGAAAAGGACCAACAAAAAGTATATATTACCTTCCATGAGTGACGGTCTGAATTATCTGTTAACAAACACTTGTCTCCTTTGTTCACAACATTCTGTGAATCAAAAAATTGACTCCAATTACCACATTATACAAAATAAATGTACTTGCTTGTAGAAACTCCACGAAATGAAAGGGTGAGAACCAGTCATTTAAATGAAAGTTGCTTAGCTCAATGAATGTCTAGTCATTGAATACTAGCTATAGCAGCAGTTTTGGTTGCATCATGGGCTTAATGTTTTTAAAAATAATGATCAAGCTTGAAACCCTTAAAAATTGGCAGAAACTGGGAAAATGCTTGACTAGTAATTTTTGCTGGCCAGGTAAGTAAATTTCAAATTTTACAGGCCCACTGGGACGTTAACTTAAAACACTTAAAGTAAAGCTTTGGAATCCCAAATGATATGGAGCAGATCAGTTGGCTATTTTTAAGGCAGCATGGTTGACGCAGTTGGTAAGTTCTATGCCTTCCAACCACAAAGTCCCAGGTTCGATTCCTCGGCTCTGCCAAAACTTGAACATTTGTGTGACCTTCTTTTCTGGCACGGCTTACTCAGCTTTCCATCCTTACGAGGTCGGTAAATGAGTACCAGCTTTGGCTGGGAGCTAACCTGCGATGGATT
>JAOEHV020511498.1:0-20582 GCA_025447995.2 Isaurus tuberculatus
AATGACGTCAAAACCCAGTCCCCCGACAACGCGGTTGTTAACCACGATGGCTTCAAATTTTGCTAGTTTGAGCCACTTTAGAAAAAAAATTATTTGACCAAATTTAAAAAAATTTTCGTAGAAGTACTTAAAGTTATATTTTAAATGATTTTAGCCAAAAAAAAATTTTAAGTGTTTGTAGCACTTTAAAGAATGTTTGAAGTTTATAGAATGTTTTTAGAACTTTGGCGATTTTACGACCATCTAGATGAGACGTTTATTCATGCTAAAATTAGCTAGATGCATTATACAAATCAAGATTATTCAATAAAAACCTGATATTTACTATGGAATTTTGCGATAACTAATTGTTCAATTTTTGCTTTACCTTTTCTCAGATTTTTCATGGCAACTACGAACGATATCTTGTGGTCACTCATATGTTTACCAAGCCTTTCAAAGCCCGTTATGTCCGTATTCATCCTGTTACTTGGCATAACCATATTTCCATGAGATTTGAACTGTATGGTTGCCGGCTAGGTAAGTTTAATCCTAATGGCAGTGTTTTCCTTAAGAGTTGTCATCATTATTCATATAAGAGGAGTCACTTTGGCGTAGAGATTGTCATTAACATGGCGCTGTGTTTTATCAATGTCATTTGATTTCTAGGGTTTCTCACTAGATACTTCGGTTTCCAACCCTCCCTAAAATCGAAAACAGCCACTTTCATTTGGTTTGGCCTAGTGGTAAATGGAGAAACTGTTGGAGTATCCCCTTTATATTCAAAGATAAAGTTGGTTAAATAATACATACCCTAGTTTCTGACTGGTTTACAAGAATGTTGCAAACTATAAAAATATTATGCACCTTGCGTTTTCCCTGATAATATGAACCAACTATGATAATATTGTCCCATGCGACGTATGTAACGGCATTTTTAACGGCTTTGCCAACCAGCATTTTTGAGGGTTTTAAAGTATGAATATAATTTTAGAAACCGCATATATTGACCTATACAAAGTTGCGTCACTTTTATCGCTGACAAACCGTCACAAGTTTTAAACTAAAATCTGATTTATCTTTGTTCAATTGCTACCTATAATTGCATGTTTATGAAGCAGACTTTAAACAATGTCAGAAAGGATTTGCTTTTTGCTTCTGTTTTTTCAAATGTTTTGTGTTTGCTTAAATGATAGTAAGTAAGTAAGTAAGTAAGTAAGTAAGACTTTATTTAATGAGGGTAACATATAACAGTAATAAAACTGATAAACTAATGGCCCTCGAAAATTAAAAAATTAAAAAGAAAACACAAACCTATATACATCATAAAATATTGTTAAAAATTAACAACAATTCACAAATAATTTGCTAAGAATTTGATTATCTAAAATTATTTTAAAAAGGGAACGCTTAAGAAGATAGAAGAGAAACTTGTGCAAATTATGTTTTTTCTAACGCTTTTTAAAACGTTTTTACCATCCACTATGAACAACAATATCTTTTTAGAATTTACACGTTTCGAACAAAAAGAATCTTAGTTTGATCGCTTGAGAAAACTTTTCAATATTTAAACTAAAACCTTACCTACCACCAACTATGATGAGACAAAAAAAATACATGTCACAACGGCGAGGATTCTCTTCATGTTGAAAAATCCACGCTTACATTTAAAGTTAAAATTTAAACTCAAAAGAAGACACTTCAATATACTCAGAGCGGCCATAAACAGACTATCCAAAATACCTGTCCCTCTGACTATACTTCATTTGAAGACCTATAGCTTTAACTTATGAGGGGTTACTTACCATATGAGGATAATTTTACTAATGAGGTTTCTCAAGATTCTTATGAGTGTCAACTAAAAAAAAACATCACTGGAAGAAACTCTACATTGCTTCTTTTGTCATTTAGGTTTGTTGTGCAACCGACCAATGGGATTACAGAATGGAAAACTACCAAACAAAAGAATAACCGCCTCCTCGATGTGGGACCGATTCCACGCTCCGTACCTTGCTAGACTCCGTAAGGGAAGGACTCGTAGATACGCTGGAGCGTGGAGTGCAGCCTACAACAACTATTATCAATGGCTTCAGGTTGACTTTAGCCGTCCAGCGAAGGTTGTCCGCATTTCAACTCAAGGTCGAGCAGATTATGATCAGTGGGTTACTCAGTACAAGGTGTCTCACAGCTTGGACCGTCTCCATTATGTGTATTATAAGTATCGCGATACTGTTGTGGTAAGTGTTTTGTCCAAAAAGACATGAAAATCCAATTTAGAAAGGCAGTAAGCACGTTCCTTTATTTTGAAAAGAAAAAGAAGCTGTTGTCGTTTAGGCTTATTATTGTGTTAAATATCAAAAACGTAGTGACACTTTGAAGTCTACTTAACGCCGTGTGTAATGCAAAATAGTATACATTTAACAATGACATATATGGTACGTTGATCATAAAACAATATTGTTGTATTGCACTAAGTTGAAGAAATGAAAAACAAAAAATTAGAAACCGATAAAACCCCAGAGGGCCTGAATAAAACAACAGTTTTAACATATTAAGATAATTTTAGGCTAATTAGAGTCTTTCCGTTTGCTCAGTTTTAGAAAAAAGATGCGTATTTAATTTTTAAAAGTTGATTTCTCTTCTATTTTGAAAGGAGACTTAAATAAAACCCCAGACTCATTCATAAAATGTTTTATCTGATAGATTTATACTATCTAACCATGTGATAAATATTTATTATCTTAGTACTATTATCTCTTCCTTTCAACAGAAAGGTCCCGGGTTCCATTCTTGGCACTGCCGAGGTTCGAACGTTTGTGTAACCTTCTTTTCCGCAGCTTTCCGTTCTTACGAGGCCGGTGAAAAACTAGGGAAAAGCGCTTGTCCCAAAGCCGCCTTTAGGCTTGTGAAAAGATTTACCTAGCGTTCCCACTTAGTTAATATAACCGTGTCCTTCATACTTTTTTTACAGCGTTTTAGAAAATTAACTCTATATTCTTAATCCCACAGACTTTCCAAGGGAACAAGAATAGAAATACCGTGAAGTCCTATCGCCTTGCTTATCCTATCAGAGCCCGGTACATACGAATCCATCCTTATAGATGGTGGAAGCATATTTCAATGAGGCTGGAACTTTACGGATGTTTTATTGGTAAGTGAACAGAAAAACGACAAATTTAAATATCACAAAGAAAGTACAATGAAAGGGAGTCAGGATAGTCGAGTGGCTAGATGTCTTGTTTTCGGCTTCTTTTACCCTGGTTCGAATCCTAGGCTTCGCAAATGCATCGAAGTTTTGCAAATCTCAAGAAACGTATCCTTTAGTTCCAGAGGTGAGCCGTGTCCTCGGTTAGTAGGTTGGACTTTTAATTAAATAGCTAGAAGATTTGAGGCATACATTAATTTAAATCAATATTATCCTCCTCATCATTATTATTAAAATATGATTAGCAGTTAAAACACATTTGAAATTTCTTACAGCTGTTGCTAATATTTCCTTTCTGATTTGATGGTTGTTTGTTGTAGCTCTTCCTCTTTAGCATTAGTTAGATTATAAAGTATTGAATCTGTGATAAGGAAACTTGGAATTGTCTCATTCTTTCTTTAACTTAATTTAAGCAATCAAACAAACACTTTAGCCCGCACTGAGTCTGATTGAGTGTTCAACTTGGGACTCTTGTCCGGGTGAACAACATCTCGTATATTGTGAGACAATCAAATTTACAATTATAACTTTTAAGAACTTGGAACAGTCTGCTAATTGGGGTTTTCCGATGTTGTGGGAAAAATCATGTGTTGACCAACCGCAGATTGAGTGATATTTAAATATAAATAATATATATTTAAATATAAATATATATATTTAAATAACCAATTGAGTGATATTTAAATAATTAGACATCACGGTTTCATAAACTTTTGCCTTACTGTCTACTTATCGCTAATGAATTTGTGGAGTTAAATTATACTTTTCAAAATATCATTTTGGGCTAAATGAAAAACCAAAAAATATTTGAGTGAAGTACATGTCTTTGTAAGATGAAAACTTGGGTCTGCATTGGTATAAATGTTGCAATTTAAATGTTTTGTAGGTTATTGCGAAGCTCCGTTAGGTTTAGAAGATGGCCGAATGCCACCAATGGCCTTCACGGCATCATCAGTATACAACTACAACCATGGTGCAGAGAGAGCACGACTATTCTGGCCATCAAGTCGTGGCAGAGTTGGTGCTTGGGTTCCACGTCATAAAAACCATAAACAGTGGCTACAAATTGATTTTGGGAAGGCCAACAAGGTCAACGGTATTGCAACCATGGGACGACATAACACAAACCAGTGGGTTACAAAGTATATGGTATCCTTCAGCAAGGATTGTAGACGTTTCAAATCCTATACAGAGCATGGAAGACTCAGGGTTAGTCTCGAAACTCTGCAACTGACATTTAGTTATAGAAAACAATAGCAGCGCTGGCTGTATGTAGTAGTAACAATAATATTAGTAGTATTAGATACTACCTTGGCGACGTGGTTGGTGCAGTTGGTAAGATCTGTGCCTTCCAACCGCAAGGTCCCAGGTTCGATCCCCGGCTCTGCCGAAATGTGAACATTTGTGTGACCTTCCTTTCCATCAAAACTTACTCAGCTTTCCTTCCTTACGAGGTCGATAAATGAGTACCAGCTTCGGCTGGAGCTAACCTGCGATGGATTAGTGTCCCGTCCAAGGGGAGTCAAGGACTCTCATCAACTTAACACTACAAATACCGGAGATAAGTGCCGGCTCCGATGGGCTACAAGGCTCGTAAAAAGATTTCACTTTAGCTTAGCTACTACCTACTGCCGTAACGTTACAAGTCATGCCCGCCGTTGTTTAACCAGTCCATCGCTTACAAGTGATTTGAAGTGGAAACAGCAATAATGGAAGAAATTAGTTATAGAAACAGACGAAATGAACCTGTTTGGCACGACGTACTAGGTGGGTTTGGATGTGGAGAACTTGAAAGACGAAACAGTTTATATATATATTTTGTGTCAATACAAGATCAAACCAAGTGGAACGATCCAGTGTTTTATTTATAATTCGTCAATTGAAACGAATTACAAAATTTTAATAACCGGTTACATCAAAGAAAGTAAAAAAATAAAATTTTAAATCCAAATATAAATATTTTTCAAATATATCATAAGATCAAATACCAAAGCTGCGCACAGTAACATGCAGTTGTCTTATTTTGTAAAATTGAAATTTCCGTAGGGGTTTCAGCTTTACGATTAGTATCATCGAACGATATTTTTCTTCAATGCTTCACAGCTACCCGCTATCCCTTCATAGTAAGAAATGATAGGAACACGAAAACAGGGCTTCAAATATTTTCTTCTCATTCGAAAGGATATATTGTTGTCTAAGACACTATTTGGTCGGAAAACACAAAAAATTTGGTTGGTCATCAACAAACTTACATCATTTTTCCCTTGTTTATGTCTTAAGTTTGTCCTCGTAAAAAGTAAGATGGAGATTTTCTCAAGATAAGTTATAAAATAAATAAATAAATACTTTATTTAACGTCTTTACACGCAGGGAGTGGTTACCTAATCTCCCTAGCCAGAGGCTAATATTTAAGCGGTCGATGGCACAGATTTTGGCGTGAAAGTCGATTCTAGGGAGGGAGGAAAACCGGAGATCACGGAGAAAACCTCGGAGTCAGATTGAGATCGACAAAATCTCAGCTCACGTGCGAACTCCAGGATTCGAACTCGGGTCCGTAGTGGCAGGAGGCATTGGGTGACAACCACTAGGCCAACCTGACTCCCTAACTCTTCGTAGCCATTAAACGATTTAGAATAAAAAAATAATTGTCTGGACATAATGTTCCGAAGAAAAATTGGATTTTTTCGGACACTAAAAAATTTTGGCAGACAATGTCCAAGAACCGACCGTTACTTGCAGTCCTATAATTATAATACTGGTATTTTGGATAATAAGTAGCGAGGAGTAACAATTAATTGCTTTCATTTCAGATGTTTTCTGGGAACTTCGATAGGTACACTCCTGTTTCGTACAAGTTTATAACACCATTGTTTGCCCGGTGTGTAAGAATTCATCCCAAAGGATGGTACAGTCACCCGGCAATGAGAATTGAACTCTTTGGATGTGTAGGTAGGTAAAATCAGTAGTGTAGCCCAGGCAAGATTAATTTTTTAATGGTTTGATATACTATGCAGATAGAACACGCCTTAACCCCTCGCGTATTTGTCAGGATACACCTGAATATACTACTGTATAAATCCGTTGAACTACTTTGTGTGTTGAAAGCTTTGTGCAGAGTCGAAAATTTAGTTCATAATTATGTTTTAAGGACTCTTTAACCAACGCGCATAAAAATTATATCTGTGTATTTTACTGTGTGTTTAACTAAAGTCAAGTTTGAATGAGCAACACTTCAAATTCGTGTAGCTGAAGGTTTTTGTAGAATGAGAAATTGATTACTATGTGAGATAGAGGACACATTAAACTACGCGTTTTATCAAAGTATTTGATTTCCAAAACTGAGTTTATCTCATTTCAGGAACGAGAATTTAACACAAATCTTCTATAGCAAAATTTAAAGTAAGTTTGAGAGGAACGTTACACCTGAAAAACGCATAATTTTTAATTGGCAGTACGAAGGCTTCGCAATAATTGTTTGAAAAAGAGATAAGCTTTCTGTTTGGCTTAACGAGAACACAAAATGAATTTTTACGGAAACATGGGAATGTCAGTTTGACTGTAGGAAAAACGCACGCTCTTTAATAACGAAAAGTGGTTTGATTCGGAGTACAGAAATTAGGTGAAAGCTGCTTTGGAGTCAAGTTTTGAGTGTAAATACTCGTTAAGAATTTTTAGATAAACCGGTACTTAGGTTAATATTTAACAATTGAATTTATATTTCCGCATTGTAAGTGTTATTCTTAGAAAGACATTTCTTTTGTATGCGGACATACTGTAAATATTTCATTCACTGCTCATTGTGTGATCATTCAAAGCCTAAGCTTGGAAACTAGGGTTCTCGACTAAAAGTTGACAAAAATTCTTCTCATATCCGTAATCTATACAAGGAGCAGGAGTTTTGAGCAAGTTGCTCATTCATTTTTCCCACCGGCCTACATATTCTTTAGTGTCTAGACTTTTAGACGATGGATAACTGATTTTTTTTTCATGTGTCTGATACAGGTCGTTTCTGTAACCAGGCCCTTGGTTTGCAGAGTGGGCGAATTAAAAACCGGGCTGTTAAAGCTTCAACAATTTTCAACGCTAGACACGCGGCTTATTTGGCACGTCTACACCACAGGCAGCGGAAAGGCTGGGCATCAGGTTGGTGTCCACGTAAGAGTGATAGTAACCAATGGTTACAGATCGATTTAGGAAGAGCAATGAAGGTCACTGGGATTGCTACACAAGGAAGATATGATTATAGTCAGTGGGTAAAACTGTTCTGGATCAAATACAGCCAAAACGGAGCGAAATGGGCGATTGTCCGAAACTGGGGTACCAACCAGGTCAGAAAAACCCAGGTGCTTATAATAATAATTTTGAGGCAGTGTTGCTCAGTGGTTAGAGGTATGGACTTGAATACGGATGGCCCGGGTGATTAATTTATCGTATCAAAATTCTTTTTTTTTCATTTACAGGAAATGCCTTAACTCTATTTTATGTCTTACTAATTAACTAATTCGGTCTGTTTGAAGATTATTTTGAACCAATCAAAAAAGAATTGTACAACAGATTTGTTGTAGTAATGTTTAAAAAATCAGAGTATTAGCTCCAATAGAAAATAATAATAAAATAATTATGATAATCATTTTATCAATGACAACTATAACAGTTACAAAAAATGTTTGTTAATGATAATCACCAATATATTTTTTACCATTATCCCTGCGATATTTTTTGTTGGATATTACTACTAACAATAAATTTAGTAAATAAAAATAAGCACAGAAATAATTCTGGAAAGTTATGAACATATTATATACTGGTTTTATTAACAAAGTATTTTCGAAGTGTTTTTAATATTAATTCATCTTAAAGCCCTTATAGACATAATGTTACAGGACAGTGTGATGAGAGATTATAGTTTAAAAAATTATTTATGTTAATTCACAAAGTTATACACTTGAATAAATAACAATTTTTCCCATCACATAAATTATTTTTGTTCTGCAAATGTTCAAGCAACAGTGCATGAGCAATGCCTCAACCAAGGCTTAAAACAAAACAAAGCAAGTGCAACAGTTGTTTTAATGGTAAAGAAGCAATAGAGCTAGTAATAGTAGTAGTAGTAGTAGCAGAAATGAAAGAAGTAGTAGAAATAGTAAAAATAGTATTAAAAGTTGTTGTTGTTGTATTAATAATAATAGTATTAGTCGTAACACTCAGTATAGATATCATTTATGAGTAGTTGTGATGGTTCTAGAAGAAGTACTAAATAGTAGTAGATTTAATAGTTAAAGCAAGCTTCAGGGGATGATAGTAACCATTGCCAGACGTAAAGTTTGCGCAGGGAGTGGCGAATATAACACAAAAAGCAGAAAAAACTTAGATTATCGGAGGCAGCTGCTTCGTCCTATACGACACTAAAGGAAATGTGATGTAGTCGATCAGAAAAGTGTAATCGTATTAAAAAGACGCTTTTTTTCACAGAATTTCATTGGAAACTACGACCGACGCTCTGTAAATATAAATTCCTTTGACCCAGTTCTCCACACTCGATACGTTCGAATCAACCCACGAAGTTGGCAAAGTGGAATAAGTATGAGGGTTGAGCTCTATGGATGTCCTCACAGTAAGTTAGAAAACTTGTTATATTGTAACAAGTGATTAATCTTTTAAAATATACTGTAGAAAACAGAAAATGCTTCTGAGCATTAAAATGGGAATCGCACCCATATTCTTCACTTGTACAAGCTGGTTCGTTCATTTACCATGAACAACGTACATGGTTGTTTTTATTGTCCTTGTCTCTGCTCTGTTTTCCATACAAATATTATATCAATAGGTACTTTATATGCACAGTGTGCTTTTGGAATTATTCGTCTGTATAAATACGGAGACGAACTAAACAGACCCACTTTAGTTCGTCTGTTTAGTGCGTCTTTTCGACGCACTAAACAGACGAATTATTAGTCTTAGACGTATAATTCGTCTGTGTAAATACGAGACGCACTAAAACGCAGACGAATTATTCGTCTGAGACGAATAATTCGTGTTTCTGAGTAAATACGGCCAATGTAAACTAAAAAAATTGCAATTGCTGTAACTGAGTTTGAACATAGAAGTGATATTTGCAGTTATTTAGGCAATTTAAGTAATTGGAAAGAAAAGACAAAAAACCTGTGGCAGGGTACCATAGATGGACTCGCTCAAATCAACCTCTTCTAGCTTCATAAGCTTAGTTGGTGAGAGTGCTGCTTTATTATATCATGAGTGACGTTTTCGAGTCCTGCTTCTTTCGAAAATAACTTAAGTTCTTTATGTAACAGCGAGAATTGTGTCATAAATTAACTGCTAAAAAACGTTTTTTTACATTAATTCTTTCAAATAAGTGTAGAAAGACTTCATATCATGAGTGTCATAAATTAAATGCTAAAAAGCTTTTTTTGCATTAATTATTTTGAAAGTTTATGTTTAATTATTATATTTGTAGAAAGACTTTGATGAAACCTATCAAACTGAAAAACTCTTTTGATGTCTAAAACAGCAGAGTTTTCATGATTTTCCTTATGAAATGTAAGAAAAAAAATTAAATCAAAACGTCATCATAAGAATGAGCCAAAATTTGATCCCAGTTCTCGTGAAATCGTTAACTAGGTCGGTACGACATGCCCCTTGGATTGGAGGATCAACGTATAGCTGACCCCCAGATCACAGCCTCTACCTATTACAACTACTGGTGTGGACCGTGGAACGCTAGGCTCCATCGACGTCGTGAAGGTCGATTTGGAGGGGCTTGGTGCGCCAAAACAAAAGACAATAAGCAATGGCTAAAAATCGATTTCGGAGCCTTAGCGAGGTTGACCCGTGTTCAGACGCAAGGACGACAGAACTCTAATCAGTGGGTAACGAGCTACACAATTAGTTACAGCAAGAAAGGTGATCGATTTATTTGGTATCAGGAGAGAAGGGGTAAAAAGGTATGGACACTTGCTAGAGCAAATTTCGTTTGAATTTTATAAATATCTTAAAAATGGAAGCGTAAAAGCGATTATAAAGAAGTTCATTTACCCTAAACGCTAGATAAAAAACCAATAAAGAAACAGTTATGCATTGAACAGTTTTTAAAAAATAGATTTTTCATAACTGAATGAAATGCAGCGCAATCTTTTCTACTGTCATTGCTGTGTATAGTAGAGTTTTCTTAAAGGACTCGTCAGTTTCCTTTGCATTCTACAAACTTGAAGTTCTTAACTTTAAATAATAAAACGCAAGCAAAATACAAAAAAAAATATATTTTTGAGGTAAATGAAAATTCCTCGTCCAAAAGAAGCAATTTAGAATTATTTTAGGGTATACTATGTATGTCAAACCAAAAACTTATGGTGTTTAAATTTTGAAAGCATTTAAGTTTTAAATTTTGCTTTCCTAAGGGTGACGTGATCTTCATGTTTTCTAGCTTTTCAGAGGAAACACTGAGAAGTTCATTGTGGTCACTCACAAATTCGCTCGCGTATTTGTTGCACGTTACGTTCGTATTCATCCCAAGACTTGGTTTTCCTGGATATCAATGAGGGTGGAATTCTACGGTGCAATAGTTGGTATGTTCTTTCAGGCCTACTGAAACTGATAAAACTTTTGGAAGTAATTGTACTGAACTGTTATACAATACAGGACGGGTTGTAAAATGACGGTTAACTTGTAAGTCTCAATTACTATGACAACTCGGGTTTAAGAAGAATTAATGGCTTTGAAACTGCTTAAACTTTTGCACTTCCATCAAACGTAGTTTAGATATCTCGACCTTTATATTTTTATGTGATCATTGGGTATGTAGTTTAAGGTGCAGATGAAGAGGCAACGATTAAAAAATTTTCAATTTGAGTTGTTTTAAATACACGTTTTATTTACAAAAGAAGGGCTTTATGGCAGCGCAGTTGGTAAGAACTCTGCCTTCCAATCACAAGCTCTTGGGTTCGAACCCTGCTGGCTCTGCCGAGCTTTGAACTTGTGTTTGACTTCTTTTCCACCAAAGCTGAGTATTCCATCCTTCTCTACGAAGTTAGTAAATAGAGTACAAGCGTTTGCTGAGAGCCAAGTTGCGATGCGGTAGTGTCCCATCCAGGCTTGACATTCAAGATGGTTAAGTTCTGATATATCCGTTAAACATTGTATTTTTGCTTTAGGTCCACGATGTGACAAAGCACTGGGTATGGGAAATGGACGAATCAGAAGCAGCCAGATAACTGCCTCGTCCAACTGGGATCAAAACCATCAAGCTTATCTTGCTCGCCTGAACCACCGCAAGAGAGGACGCTGGATTGGTGCATGGGCAGCCAAGTACAACAACAGACATCAGTGGATTAAAGTATACCTCGGACGGCCATCCAGGATCACAATGATCGCTACTCAAGGAAGACAGGATTATGGTCAGTGGGTCACGCAATATTATGTCACGTACAGTCAGGATGGTATTCATTGGGCAGAGTACAAGTTAAAAAGCAACAGGAAGGTAAACATATTTTACTAAGGAGTGAAATAAGATCACTGAAAATCCTCCAATCTACTTTCAGTTTCTATTCTTTATGAGCTGTGGTCATCAAAAACAAGAGCTGAAAATTTTAAATACAAAATCATTTTTAGGCTGATTTCTCAAACTGTGTGTATCGAAAAGTCACAGAAAGTGTCAAAGTACAACTGCAAAGAGTTGAAAAAACCTTAGTTGAAGTTGTGAACTCGTTAACGTTTTTCCGTGATAGGTTTAATGACCAATAACAGAGAGACTATTTAGTTGCAAATTTGAAACAAAAAATTGCGTTATTGCTTACGTGATTGAGATTGATTTTGTCCTCTTATATTTAATATTTAACTAAGGATGTAAAAAAGATTTTGATCTATAAGAAAACGATTTTGTAAACTCAGAACTCTCTTGAAGAACTCCTGGCACCTTATTGTATCTTATAGAAGTTCTCTTTTAGGCAAAAATTAAAAAAAAAATTAACTAACGACAATTGTTGTGTTTATAGTATTTCACAGGCAATCGCGATCAGAACACAGTTGTCAGCCACAAGTTGTTCCCAAGGATTAAGGCGCAATACATTCGTATCCATCCATGGTCGTGGTTTCGTCATATCTCGATGAGACTTGAGTTTTATGGATGTGCTGAAAGTAAGTTACCATAGAACATAGTTTATGCTTTTGAAGTGCGGTTTCTTATTTCTATATTTTGGGACGGGTGAAATATATTAACAAAACTTCTTTTAACATAATTATCAAATAACGCATATATCGTTTGCACTTTTTTCATGTTTGCATATCTATCCCGGGATTTAATAGAGTTACGAATACAGAGGTTGTAAATGTTGAAAGTGTTTTGTGAAACTTTTTCTGAAAATGTAAGAACCGATATATTACAGGAAGTACTCTTCCTTTGATAAAAAGGACAGTTTCAAAAGAATATTTTACTCATTAGCTGTTTTACAACCAAACTGTTTTTACAATTAATGATATCTTTTTAGGACTAATGCGTGTATAGACCGGAAATCATTTTTTAAAATTGTCCCATTTGACAGACTTTTCAAGTAGTTAAACTCAAAGCCAGATTTTACAATTGTTCAATTGTTGTATGTCAATGGAGCACAATGACATCAGCAAGTAACTCGCCTATATCATTCTATTTATGTTATTGTATATATTGACATTTACCCTACTACTATAATTATTGTGACCAGTTTGAAATGGTTGATTGTCGCCAAGGTAGGGAGCCCTTCGTCCGAGCAGCTGAAAATGCTGAATAAAGTTCTTAATGTGAGCCGGATAAGAAGTGTTATATAAAAGATAGCTGTGAGAGTCTTTTCTGTTTCCTTTTATCTTAGACTTAAAATTCA
This sequence comes from Isaurus tuberculatus, assembly GCA_025447995.2. NCBI lineage: Eukaryota > Metazoa > Cnidaria > Anthozoa > Zoantharia > Zoanthidae > Isaurus > Isaurus tuberculatus. The sequence goes on from JAOEHV020511498.1 coordinate 13,054, forward strand.
AACTTAGCAATCCCAGCCGACTTATTTTTCGGGCTGGATTAACGTACGGAACTCATTCGTCGGCTGTGCATTAACAATTCAAATTTTCGAACAAATTTCATGAATAATCAGGCATTAGACGCTTAGATTTTTGTTACAGATCGCTGTGAAATGCCACTTGGATTGGAAGATAATCGCATAACCAATGGACACATGAGCGCTTCCTCATCTTATAACAGCGCATATACTCCTCGTTATGGAAGGTTGAACAGTGTGAATTCATGGGGTGCACGGACGAATAACCGCAAACAATATCTTCAGATTTATTTTGGTTGGTTGAGAAAGATAACGGGAATCGAAACTCAAGGCCGAAAGGGTACTGACTACTGGGTCAAACAGTTTTATATTTCATCCAGTAAAGACGGACATACTTTTACCAACTATAAAGAAAACAAAGGAGTAAAGGTTTTGTATTGCTAATTCTTTTTCTTAAAGCTAACTTAATCTTTTGATTATTTTTGGTTTAGTTTCAGTTGCTCAAAATTTTAAGTTGAACATTGTAAAGAAAGGGAGAAAGATCACTGAAGTTTCGGACGTTAGTCCTTCATCGGAGTAAAGTGATATGCTAACATTGTAATGAAAACAAGGACGATTACTGAAATTTCGGACGTTGGTCCTTGGTCGGAGTGAAGAAGGTACAAAGAAAAACTAACGTCTGAAACGTCTTTGATCTTTAATTCTCCCATTCTTTATGGTGTTCAGCTTAAAATTTTGAGCAACTTTTTCTTTAGAAACAGTGACGAAGCTCTTCATCATCATATTTTCTTTAGTTTATTTTAATAGCAGAGAGCTCTGTTCAGTAGTTTGAAATGAAATAATGAAAGAATTTAAAAAGACTTAATACTTAATAAAGTAAAACCATAAAGTTGGTATATAACCTCTGACTCGAATGGTTTGAAAAACTGGGCTCAAGACTTCTTACATGTTAACCAACTAACTTTATCGATAAAATGTTGCATTTGCATCCTGGTGGCTCCTGGTGCATGTTTGATACTGGTTAGCACCAGGGTTCTCACACCACCTGGAAACCTGGAATTCCTTGAATTTGGGGATTTTTTGTTTAAGCCATTGGATTCCTTGTAACACGTTTTTGTTTTTGTAAGGGACCTGAAATAATTCTTGACTTTTGAATTTTCAGCAATTTTAATATGATCTTACGAACTAAAAACAAAATAAAAATCAATCCAATTTATAAGCCTCAGTTTTTTTCTGTTGTTTTAAAACAATGTTTTGGCAAATGAAACAAATCCCGAAAGAAAGTACTTAGTTGGGTGTTTGACGGAGGGGAGGATGGGGGCGGGGGGGGGAGTGATGCGTTTGTTTTCAAATACCAGGCCTATAAAATGATCTACATATCTGTAAAAGTCATCGAAAAATAAGAACCCTTGATATAGACTGAATTCGTTCATCACTCTCAGTTAAACAAAAAAAAATTTCCTATAAATTTGTTTTACTGAAGCAGTGGATTGCATCTGCGTTTTAAACCATTCATGATATAAGTATACACAGCGTGAAGTTCGTGAGAGGGAAGCTGGTTTCTCAAGCATAAACCCTTCTAAATCTTCATGTCGCTTATTTATTTGAACGATCAACGTTCGAACAACAGGGGAACATTTGTTTAATCAGTACTTTGATTCTTGTTATTGGTGTTGAATTTTAACAATAAATATAATTTAGTTGTATGGTTACTTGTATCATGGTACGAAATGATGTAAAAGAACCAGTGCAGAAAAAGCAGGATGCTCTCTTTACTTGTGCTTTTATCTACCAGTTATTTGCAGGAAACACAGATCGCGACACCATTGTCTATAATCGATTTGTAAAACCAATCCGAGCAAATTACATACGCGTCCATCCTACACAGTGGCACCGTTGGATATGCATACGCATGGAACTGTATGGTTGTCAAGGTAACGTTACTAATGCGCCGTTTGACTTTCATTAAATGTTTTAACGGTAGACATATTAGCTAACAACATTCCTAGCTGGTATTAACTGAAACTCTCAACTACACCTTGCAAAAATTTAAAAATTTCACTGTTACCGTTTGTACAACCGTCCCAAGAATTTCTTAAATATTTTAAAATGTTTTATTTTTAGTTTTATTACACAAAAGTCTTGAATAGCAATAAATTTATACGGATTTAGACTTTTACCTTTTTTCAGTTATTGAAACTAATTTTTAAACATGAGCACGCTAATGCACATCTCACAGGTTTCATGTTTGTGCGATTTTTGTCTAAAATAATGTTTGATAAGAAATCTATTTTTTAACTGAAGTATTTGAGGCCTCTGCTAGCAGGGAAAAGCATTTGTCGAAAATATGTTTTAATATTTCCATATTCGGAATTCAGAAAATGTTTAAACTGCCGATATTGTATTTGGTACGGTCCCGAGCTGACGTAACAAAGTATATGCTACTGTTACTTGAGTTTTCGTTTTACTGGCAACTGTTTTATTCTCGCTGTAATAGGCATTCCTTTTGTCATAGTCAAGAGAATCATTTCGATCGCATCATTATTGTCTCACTGTCATCATAGTTAAGTCATTTTCAATCACTGTTTTTGTATTTTACAGCACGTTTCTGCAACCGTCCTCTGGGTCTCCAAAATGGTCGTGTTAAAGCAAAACAGATGACAGCTTCTTCCGTTTACAACAAACACACAGTAGCTAGCTTTGGAAGACTGAAACAGAAAAAACGCGGTGCAAATGTAGGTGCATGGGTGGCAAAACAAAACAACCACAAACAATGGCTTAAGATCGACTTCGGTAGAGTAGTTGAGGTGACCAAGATATGTACCCAGGGAAGAGATGACGCTAACCAATGGGTTACAAAGCTAACAATCTCTTTTGGACAGGATAATCTTCACTGGGCAGTGTATAGATCTTTGAGCTACAACAAGGTCAGTACTTAGTAACTGAACATTCTTTCAAAATTAATTAATATAAAGCCAAATAGTGAACACCCAAGAATATGTTTTTTCATCGTTTCTAAAACTAGGTATAGGCGCAATATGTTTGGGCTTGAATTAAGCTTAACAAATTGTAGTTCCCACTTATAGCTCACCGAGATTAAAGCTAAGGTTTAGGTATAAAGATTTGACCAGTGGAAAAAAAATTTAAATCAGAACTTATGATGGGATACGCAAAGAAACTGGAAGGAATATTAGTATTCTTCTGTAATTCTTTCAACTTATCCACAACAGTAGAGGATAAATTCTTATTCATAACAATTTGACGCGGTCTGATTATGGGATCTACGTTTTCGTGGTGGTCTTAAGTGTAGTTGATCGCCAAAGAACGCGCAACGAAAAAAATCAGAAAAACAAACTACGCCAGCCTCGGCGGTACTAGTCAGAGGCGCTACATGCCTGGGTTGACAGACTTAGCTCAATTTTGAGACCGATTTTCGGCCGTAAACTGCAAATGGGACCAATGGGTGTAGTAAGTTGAAAAAAACGAAGCCCAATCGTTTGGATTTCACAGAAATATTTAAAGTTTTGGATGTTGTATGTACTTTTACTTGCGTTTTTATCAGTTGTTTGAAATGTTTGCTCACGTTTTTAGCATTTCCAAGGAAACAGAGATCAAAGGTCGATCGTCTGCAACTCCATAAACCCAAGTATCATTGCCCGTTTTGTTCGCATTCATCCGAGAGGCTGGTACCGACACATTGCTATGAGAACTGAACTTTATGGCTGTAAAGCTGGTAAGTACGTCGGACTTCACAAGTCTTCATTGTGATTGTCATATATCACGTCCATGTCTAATTCCAAATACAGTGGAACTCCATTTTAAAATACGAACACTTTCGGGCCATGGAAACTTACGGGGTTTTCAAATGAGGGAACGTATGGGCTTTTGTTTTGTTCGGGCCACAAAAAAGTGGTCGTAATAAAGGGGTAGTCGTATTAACGTGGTTGTTGTATGACGTGGTTCCACTGTAAAAAAAACGCAAAGCGTCATGGAACGTGAATGAAAGAGCTGCTGACATTTCAGACTACAAGGCCCCTTAAACATCTGAATAAAAGCGGCCAATAAAAAAGCTTTAAAATGTGCCATTGATATTCAAATACTGGTGTTTAAGATTCTTTTAGCCACAGAAAAAAGGGGTAACACTAAAAACGTTATCTTATTTATATTACAATACAAAACAATATTGCTTTGAAGTTTTGAATTGTAGTTGCTTGTTTAGGGTCAAAATAAGTGAAATATATTTCGGTTCCGATATTTATGACTACGATTTAAGAGGAATGTTATTATAATTTACCATAATTCAAATTCATTCGAACAATTATGTGTTACGTACATGAATAAATTCCACAACCCCTCCCTCTTTAGATCCTTGCAGTGCTTCCTTGGGTATGCAGGACAGACTTATCTCTGACTCCCAATTAACGTGTTCATCAATGTACGACCGAACGCACGGCCCGTGGCGGGCACGGTTGCAAGAAAGAAACCGTGGCGGAAAAGGAGCTTGGAGTGCTCGACACAAAAACGGTAAACAATGGGTACAGGTTGACCTTGGCACTATGAGCCGAGTCAAGGGAGTCGCCACGCAGGGTAGATTTGACGCCAACCAGTGGGTCACTAGTTATAAGGTCTCTTATAGCAGTGACGGTGTGAAGTTCGAGTTTTACAGAGAAGGGAGAAAAGTTAAGGTGAGAATTGCATCAACTTAGGTTAGTTTGTCATTTTTTTGTTTTTATTTTCTGTTTCTTTTTATTGTTTGCCGAAATTTTTTTCGATGATGATTTGTGTTAATTCTGTATTGCTTAGTTGTTAAATGATGTTTTTCCAACTTTGTCGTTGTTTCAGAGATGTTAGATCTTCCCACATTCCATCCTTTCATCTATCCTTTCTTGCATGCGCACATGTAAACATCTATCACTTCGTTTATCAGCTCATTTGTTCTTACTTTGCTTCGCATGCTGCCTGACCATTGCTAATTGTTGATAACACTCTGATTAATAACGTGGCCAACAACCATTTAAGCAAAGTTAGTGGAGGGATGTTATCTTTTTGAACCTAGAAACAAAATGAAGCTTCGTTAGTCACTAATACTACTGGATACGCCGTATATGCAAGCCATCGATTAAACAATAAAAGATTTTAGTAGAAACCTACTCACTATCTATCGCAAATACTGCAATCTGATTGGCTACCGTACTCGCTATCTGTCAGGTGATAGATAGCGTCTGCGGGATGTAAACAAGAAATGCAATATGTTGTTTGAATAAATATAAATAATTATTTATCAAAAAAATATCGTTGTTCTTTTTTATCTACTTCTAAGATTTCTACTAGAACAATTAGAATACTCGCTCTTAATTTCTATCGCCAATAGATAGAATGACTCGGGCTTCGCTCTCGTCATTCTATCTGGCGATAAAAATTAAGAGCGAGTATTTTAATTGTTAAATAGAACACCAGTTTGTCCAAGTTGCTAAAATTTTGCAAATAGCCATTGTTTTCACAATATTTTGACAAAGTATACAAACGAAAAAGTTGAATTTACTGCGGTAGAACTTTATTGCTGATCGATCCAACCACAACACTCGGTAAACTTTGCTGTAGGTAAGTTATGAAAATACGTGGAATCTTTAGGCTTACCACAGTTACAGCTTTATAGAAGTAATCATCGACAGTGCCATTGGCCTCCAAAGCTTTGAGAACAGCGTCCAAATCGTCTGCGAAGAGAAAAATGTCACTATCCGCCGCCATAATGCTTTGGAATGTCACTTATGTGTGTGCAGGGTTGTTGTCACACGTGGCCACCCGAATCAACCTCAAAAGATACACAATAGAACGGTCCTTTAAAGTTTGCCGGTCTTCCTTATCATTCTCCTCCATTAACTGTGCACTAAGATGAAAAGGAAATAACTACTTATTCTTTTATGCATTTTCTTTTTAGATTTTTCAAGGAAACTACGAGCGCAACTATGTTGTAGCTCATCAATTTTTGCGCCCCTTTAAAGCCCGCTATGTACGTATTCATCCTTACACGTGGTATGGCCATATCTCCATGAGGTTTGAACTTTATGGATGTCGACTAGGTAGGTGAACACGCACTATAGGGAGATTTTTTGAACTGTAACGGTTTGCTTCAAAAGTGTAATGATGTACAAACGTTTTCGGATATAAAGTGTTTTCAGAGCATATGATTGTGTCTCCCTTTTTTTATTTATTAATTATTTTATTTGCTTTTGTTCCGATGCAAAAATTGTTAAATTCCTCGTTAACCAGAGGTCCAAAATCCCTCGCCAACTCATTTTCTTGCGGCTTTGTTGATAACAGGACCTGTCAACTTTTTGCATTCGTGTCAAAGCAATTTGTTTCGAACTTTGAAACTAAAGTTAATTTCAAAACACTTTTTAGCCAAACGAAAAGGCAAAAATAAGAATAGTTACATAATGATACAATGAAATAAGCCTGATTTTTGTTTAAGGCGGAAAAGGTCAACATTAGTAGAAGAGTTTGAGAAAAAGAAACAATAAAAAATTGATATCAGGTCACGCTGAATCGTGAAATACGATTGCCCTCGGTCGGACTTATGCATGATCCTAACTTCTCATGCGGTAAATAATATAGAATGATAATTGATAATTATTTCTATTTTGGTTTTTTTAATGCTTAAAACACTTACCTCCCAAATGTCATTTGATTGCAGTGGTCCTGCTGTTTTCATTTGTATTGTTTTGGAAAGAACGTCGAAAAGGATTACGAAGTCCAAATTTTTGAGAATATCTTGTATTTTCTAAGTTATTTTTACTTCAAGCTCTCTCATTTAAAATATATTTCAGTAACGGAATCGAATGATCTTTTTTTGTCAGGAAAGCGCTGCAACCTTCCATTGGGATTGAAGAACGGTAAACTTGCGAACCGCTTCATCACAGCGTCATCCAGTTGGGACAGGTTCCATGCCCCGTATCTCGCTAGACTGAGAAAAGGTCGAGTCGGCCGCTTTGTCGGTGGCTGGTCAGCGGCGGTTAATAATCATGCGCAGTGGTTACAGATTGATCTTGGAAGGCCTTCAAGGATTGTGCGTTGCTCAACCCAGGGGAGAGCGGATGTAGATCAGTGGGTAACGTCGTACTGGGTGTCTTACAGTGTGGATTCTCTTCATTTTTCTTTCTACATGGGAGGAGGAAGCTCATACAAAGTAAGTTTTAAACTTAAAAGCAAAAAATGAAAAAATGTTGTTTTGGGTATTATATACGGTATTTTAAATCAACATAAAAAATGGCAAGATAATAAGTAATCACTTCTAAAAGTATGATTTCAAAATTCGATTTAAAAGTAAAGAAATCGACAAAATTAATATTTTATCGGCATGCTTACTAAAATCAAATTTGAAACTTCTGAAAAAATTGATAACAGATTAAAAGCTGTTTATAAAATATAATTAATATATTTCCAAAGGGTCTTGATGTCAGCAGGCAAGTCAAAATTTTAAGGAAAACGACAACACTCTTTAAATTTGCAAAACA
>JAOEHV020511604.1:0-20568 GCA_025447995.2 Isaurus tuberculatus
CGGCATGATCATGAATCAGATGCCTTCAGAAGGTAGAAGCGCAGTGGAAACAACGAAAAATTATTTTTATGTTCATCCAACTTACTGGACGAGTAAAATACATACCGATTGATTTAGAAATTATCGCATTACCCGCACCTCCGTATTACCCGCAGCAACATCAAAATACAGAAAAATTAACGTATTACCCGCGGGTAATCGCCCGGAAATTACAGTAATCCATGTTGTGTCTGTAAAAAAAATTGATCAGAGTTCCATTTTAATATAACTCTGATCAATTTTTTAAAAAAACACACAGTGTCATCAATTGGTTCATAAGCAGTGCTCTCTGAGCTAGCCAAGGGAAGGAGTTTTCTGTTAGTTAAGGATACTTTTGTCTGCAGGAAATGTTTAGTGTCAGGGTTACATCTTGAAGAAAAAGTAGATGTTAGAAATAATGTTGATGTTTTGAAGGAAATCGATCTTTTCTGCAAATAATGAGTAACATGCTAATATTTTATGGCAATTTTTCTGATGCTGTGAGTTAGTAAAACTTGTAGTACCATGAAGAAATTAAATTTCAGGAAGTGATTAGGTGTTGGCAAGAAGGCATGGTCAATCCTCAGATAATGGGGCAAAAAATATGAATGTAGTATTCTGACCAGCTTTAAATACCGTACAGCTCAAAACCTTGGAACTGACTGTGAAGGATTTATTGAGACTTCTAAGGAGTCTGGAAAGGCACATGATCAGGACAATGTGCTGAGTTAAAATTGTTAATAGCGTATCAAGTGCTAAGTGTCTGGAGTGGAATGGAATTGATGTTGATCTGGACTTTGTGACAAAAGCCGGTTAAGATGGTATGGACATGTTCTTCACAGGGAGATGGATGATCCTGTTAGACAGGTTACTAAGTCAATTTAGAACCTAAGGGGGGAAAAGTCTAGCTATATATAGGGGGTAATCTAGAAACATGTGGATGTAGTGTGTTGAGGTGGATGTGAGAAGAAAGGGTATAGTTAGTGATTAGATGCTTAGATGAATGCATATTGAATGCAGATCTCGGGAAACGAAATTCTGACTCCAACATGGTGGGAAGAGGGCATTAATCAAAACAGTAGCTGTTGTTATTAAGGGTTACAGTCTATTTTCCCAGCTGTAACATTGCCATGGACCAGCTATATTCTATTCCTAGACTTGTGAATTTAACTCTTCACTGAATGAAGAAACCTCTTACTCTGAACAAAAATGAAGCTCCATTTGAGTTCTTATGGTGGAATTGCATTGATCACTTGATCTATAAAAGTGGCTCTAAGTATGCATGCATAGAAGGCCACCACAGCCATTCCCACAGAAACTTCTTCTGCCGTCCATCAAAAGTGGACCACCTTCTGGTTGGACTTGAATGCCTTTTAGATAAACTAAATACATCCCTGAGTTGAATGCTTGCTAATTTTAACCATTTTAACAAGACAACCATTGAAAACTTTTAGACAACTTCCATTCAAAATCTACCACAAACCTGTAATATTTGACTCGGTGCATTCTTACAAGCTGTGTACAGAAGAAGTCTAAATTCAACATTACTGCAGATCAACTGTGGCAAAACATCCTGAAAAGAAGGAGATGGATATAATGTTAAAAAATAAAAAAAACATTTTTCATTATCAATTGGCTATAAACTCTGCCATAAATTTTTTAAATCCTACTATAATACCTTCGTAACTTAAACTATAAAGGCCTGTAAAGTTTAAAGTTTACAGGCCAACAGATGTAAGGGACCGATCAGAAAGTATCTGCTAGGGGGGGGGCGGAGGGAATACGGAGGGGCCACGAAATAATTCTTGCCGATCTGGGTGGGCCACCAAATTTATTCAAAGACTACGGGTGGGCCACGAAACACAGAAACAAAGTGTGGGCCTAAATTTGTATAATCCACACTTTTGATAAGATTGCTCCCCTTTTTAAATAGAAGGGCCGTTCCAAAATCTATTTCCTTTCGACCATTTATTTCTTTAATCAAAGTGGTTGGGATTTTTTGGGTGGGCCACGAAAAATTTTGCAATATATTGGTTGGGCCGTGAAATTTTTTTGCCAGTTTTTGGGTGGGCCGCGAAATTTTTTGGGAAATTTGAAAAATTCCCTCCGGCCCCTCCTAGCAGATACTTTCTGACCGGTCCCTAACCACCGTTTCAAGCAGAAGGTTTTGGACGAGCACTCTAGGGTCTCAGACAAACACATTTTATGTTTATATCTAGTATTTTTTTTTGTTCTTATCCAGCACGACAGCCCATTTCCAAGCTTGCGCACTGGTTCCTGCGGATGGTCTCTTGCCGGGACTTGGTGCTCAGTTTTGCACTTCGCCAGGTCTCGGCCTGGGGCTTTTGTTCGCGGGGTCTGGTGCGTTGGATTTTGGGGGTGGTGGTCTGTTGTTTTTTAATATGTAAGCGCATTGAGGCTTGCAAAATGCGCAAGAACTGTAATTATTATTATTATTATTATTTATGTAGCGGTTGTCCGAAGGGCAATAGGATATGTTTTTTAACCTACTTCATAGCGGATATGTTGGTACACTTATACAAAAAAGTTTAAGGATTATTTTTCCAATAACACAAAAAGTGTGTTAACTGAGAATTTGAACATCAACGGTGGAAAATTATTCCGTTATATTGATCAAATTGTTATCAAAGAAGAAAGAAAGAAAGAAAGAAAGAAACTCTAAAACACCCAATCAGATTCCATACCAGAAAAACTGTTTATTACATAGCTATGAATATTTTTTGTTTTCTAATATGTTAATTGATCTTCACACGTTTATTTCATAATATAAACGTAAGAGTTTTTTTTCCTAATTTACAGTTGATAATGGTAACATATCGTCGCCGAAACGTCATGTTTTTTTAGCGTTTCTATTTATTCTGAAAGAAGAAAGTATTATCGAAAACTAAAATAATCGAAAAAAACAGACGCAAAGATAACAATTTTTACGGATATACAGATGATTAGTCGATAATCAAAATTCATATTTCTTACTTAACATGGAATGATCTGTCTCTGTTCTTGGCTGAACTTCTCTTTGCCATAACACGAAAAACACAAAGAAGAAACAAGACATTCAGCTACAAAAGAAAAACATTTACGAACCTTTTTAGTTGTGTTCGAAATTTTCTTCTACGAGTAGTAACTATAACTATAATTATTGTTTGGGTTAGACAAACGAATCAGTACCCGAAAAACTTATGAAATAGGTAAAATATTGCAGCGAAATAATAATGTTGATGATGTTCGGTCGATGACTGACACTGCTGTCGGATTGATGATGATGTTGTTGATGATTGATACTGCTCACTGACGATTATGGTTCTGATAAAATCAGCGATAGCAAGGAAAAAGCTGACAAAGTAATTTAAACAAATAATTCTATATAATAGCGAAGGGTTAACATACTTATTACTAGACAGAGATAAAAAAGGATAAAAAGAGAGCACAAAAGGATAAGCCAGACATCGAGTTCGCTGGCTAACTATTTGATAACACTTATTTCAATCAGCTTCAATTTCTCAAAAATGGATAAATTTTGGAAAAATTAACAAAATAAAATATAATCAGTAGTTTGCCTAAGGTCTTTAAAATACTGAAGTTGGATTCGAGCTCATTAACTAGAAGATTTAATGTACAACATTTTAAAAGGGATCTCCAACAGAAGTGCATCAGAGAAAGGAATTAATATTAGCACTTGTAATAAAACATTCAAGAATACTTCATAAATCATTGTGTGTAGTGGTTAAAGGAACCACGTGGGAAAATGTCTTAGAAATCGAAGGGAAGGAAAAGCGTAAAGACATTAGATAAGGGACCCAAAAAGATCATTACGCCACGGACTTTGCACCATTAGCAAACAAAGCTCGAGGCCGACGACGATGGAAGCAACTCATTGTGGTCCAGCATTAAGGAAACGCAAAAGGTGATATTAGCAAGTAAGCGAAATAAGGTGAAAATTAAAATAAAAAAAATCACAACTTACAGCGCAGATTAGTATAACTGGGCCGACGAAAACCCAAATGAAACCATCGTTTACTGACAACCAGCAACTATAAAGACAAAAGTCTAAGTTAGAGTATGAACTTCATTTCTCACAACCATTATCGATGTCGTCTCCTGCTCCTTTTGTATCTGGTAAAGAGACACTTTTTATGGTTTTACATTCTAAAAACAACAATGATGCACAATAAGGTTAATGGAAATGGATTTTGTAACCTCTAGGTCACTTAAATTCCCTTTAAGAAAAATGTAATGATAATAACAAAATCATGGTTTGGGTAGTTACAAACGATAATGACAATGACAAGGGTGATAATTGTGGAGGTGATGATGGTAATGTGGTGGTGGTAAAGATGAGGCCCCCTTCCTTCCTCCATTCCACCCTTTTCCGTCCTTCCTGTTGGTGATTAAGGTGGTGGTGGTGATGGTGGTGATAATTGTGATGGTGCTGGTGATGAAGATGATGGTGGTGGAGATGACGATGGTGATGGTGATGGTGACGGTTATGAAGTTGATGGTGATGATGGTTCGTGGTGGTGGAAATGATAATGGTGATGGTGACGGTGATGATGATGATGGTGGTGATGATAATGATGATGGTGGTGGAGACGATAATGATGATGGTGGTGGAGATGATAATGATGATGGTGGTGGAGATGATAATGGTGATGGTGACGGTGATGAAGTTGGTGGTGATGATAATGATGATGGTGGTGGAGATGATAATGGTGATGGTGACAGTGATGAAGTTGGTGGTGATGATGATGGTGGTGGTGGAGATAATAATTGTAATGGTGACGGTGATGAAGATGGTGGTGAAGATGATGATGGTGGTGGTAATAAAGATGATGATGATAATGATGATGATGGTGGTGGTAGTGAAGATGATGGTGGTTATGATGGTGGTGATGGGAATGATCGTGGTAAAGACACTAGTGTGTTCATGGTGGTAAAAACGCTGCTTGTGAGGGTTGTAAAGGTGATGATGGTTGTGATGTTAGTGGTAATAATAACTGTGGTGCTAGTGATGAAAGTGAAAGTGGTGACAATAATGATGATGATGATGGAGATCAATAAGGTAATAATAATAAAGATAAAAGTAATTGTAACGATAACATAATATGGCAACAACGACAGCAATATTGACTAGGGTACTATTTCATTATTAAGGCTTGTTTGGTTCTGCAAAACATGACGATCATAGAAACAAGTGCAGTTTGCTTTCCCTAATCGTTGCGGTGTACTACATTATATGACCTGACTCTATAGTTTCACATCCAGAAAAAACTCCAACATATATGAACTTACAATTTTTTGTTGCCATAGCTACTAGGCCGAAGAGAAGCTGAAAAACACACAAGTAAAGCCGGCGCACCTATAAGATAAGAAAGGTAAAACAAATTTTTCTTTTTCCCGAGTCTTGAGGTGTTTTATTACTCTTTCTCATTCCAACTGTTCTTCCTATTTATCTTCCTTCCTTCAATCCATCCTTCCCCACTATACCTTGCTACGTCTGCTTATTCATTTTCCACCCGCTAATTTTCTTCTTTCTCCCACCCCATCTCCTTCTATTCTTTTTTCCTCCTCCTTCCCCTTTGCCTCTTCCTTTTTCCATTTCCACCTTTTTTCGCCTTCCCCTTCCTTCCTTTCTTCCAACCTTCCTTCTTTCCTTTCTTCCTTTCTTTTTCCATCCTTTCTACCTCCCTTCCTTACCTTTTCTTCCACGCTCCCTTTTATCCTTATTGCCTATCCTTCCTTCTCCTTTCCACTCTTATCTCTCCTTCCTCTTTTTCTAACTTCTTCCTTTCCTTTGCACCACCTCCCACCAGCTTTTTTTGTTGCCTCTTTTCTTTCATTCTTCCTTCATCCCATTCCTCAATACCTATCTCGGATACTAGCTTTTAAAATTTCACTTTTTTTGTTCTTATTTTCCTAATCTAAAATGAGAAAAAGCTGTTATTTTTTGCCATCAATTTATTTGATATTTGTGAGTGTGTTTCGTCATGTATTCCAGTAAATATAAGTATTCCAGTAAATATAAGTATCCAAATTAACTTACCCCAGGACAATCCAAAATATAATTTTCGTTTCATCCCCTCGCGCGCTGCAGGAAATACTTTCACAAGAACCATGTACAGAATAATCCCTTCAACGGCCATCCACAAAAACACAACCAAGAAGATGTAATGAAGAAACACCGCAGTAGCCATGCACATGTACTACGAAAAAGGGTAGAGGTTGAGTGTATCTTCAGAAATTAACTAAGACTCTTGCGAATTATTAAGCAGATAGATTTAGTGATATTTCTTTTAACAATCAGAGGTGCGATTGACTTGACTTTATTCCTTCTAATATTCATAGGTTCGTAAATAAAATTATATATTTACAAATAACCTTGCCAAAAAGTTGCATAACACAAGATATTTTTTTTTTTACATTTTAAATTCTGACAAAAATACAGGTTGAAAAGAAACCAATTTACCCAATGTAAGGCGATCCGAAATCCAATAAAAATTTCTGTCTGGAATTCATATACTATAGGCCCTGTGTATATGATCCTGGGTTAAAGGGTTGTCCCTTGACCTGCAATTTATATGAGGTTTTGAACCCGGGACAACTTTGCGGTGTGTTTACATGGAAAATATCTGGCCCGGGGCCAGCAATCAAACGTGGGAAATTTTAAGCATAAACACTCGAGTTGTCCCGGGTAGAAAGAAAAAACTGTTTATATGGAGAAAGTTATCGCGCGGGTTGAAGGGATATCTCGCCTCGGCTAGGCGAGTTATCTCTGGTACCCGAGACAACCCTTCGTCCCGGGACGTCATATAAACGGTTGGCTGCGTTTTACAGTGAAATGTATGAAAAGTTGTCTCGCCCCGAATAACTTGGTTAGGTGAGATATCCCTTCGTCCCGGGACAACTTTTTCCATATAAACGGGCCCTAAATTTTCGGAAACGGAATCATTACCATGGAATCTAAAACCAAATAAATCCTTAATCCAAACAGCAGGAACCAACTCAGTAAACCCTTAGTAGCATCTATTTAACGGGGTAGACGACGTCAAAGTAAAAGCTTAAGTGAAGTCGATCTAGAAAATCCAAAATTCATTTACGGAAAGTATAAAGATATTCGTATGTGGAACCTACTACAATCTTTAGTAGAGTTCTTTCAAAGACATCCACTATCCATTTAGGGGATAGTCGTTTGATTCCCGCTCGGGGCATCTGTTTTTTCCAGTATTTGTTCAGCTGTTTAAAGATTATTCTAAGATATGTCAGTGATCCCTCTCTCGTAAGATGAACAAGTTGTCCGAAACATATGAACATCATGTCCCAAACATTATGAACATTCTATTTTTGAATTCAATTGGCCGAATATTCAAGTTTTTCAAAACTGAGCAAAAAAGGTGTTGTGAACCCTTTACGTTTGAGTTACAAACAAAACAAACTCTATTTTTAACATACCTTATTTGTTGTCTTATCAATACCAATAACAAAAACAATCTCCGCTAAGAGTAAAGACACGGCTAAGTTCGCATGAGCAAACGTGTGACTTGTACGAAGAAACCTGGGAGAGATATGTAGTTTATCATTACAGTTTTGCATTACAGCGAATGGGAAAAGGAAATCAAGGTTAGAGTTTTAAATTTGGAAAAGCTGTTCAAACGAACAAAGTATTGAAACTTTAGATTTAAAATACATGGAATGGTGTGCTCAAACCGTTAGTGAGCCATTCATTCTACGTAAAACTTCCATAACATCGTAAGAATAAGGCGGCATGGTTTGCGCAGTTCGTACGATCTATGCCTTCCAACCACAAGGCCCCAGGTCCAAAGTTTACTCAGCTGTCCATCCTTATAAGGTCGGTAAATGAGTACCAGCTTAGGCTGGGAGCTAACCTACGATGGATTAGTGTCCCGTCCAGGGGGAGTCAATTACTCTCATCCGCTTAACACTCCAGAGACCGGAGATAAGCGCCGGCCCGATGGGCCACTAGGATTGTAAAGGATTTAGCCTTTTCAGTTTTGTAAGAATAATAATGAACGTATCAGTCCTATTATCAGGAGAATCCCTTTCAGCAAACCATTTTCAAAACCAAGAAATCTTTTAACCATATTACGAACTGGAAAACGTATGGTAACAAGTGTAAAAAAGATTTGCATTTATAATGCAAGCAATGCGTAGTTTAAACATTTAACGGTTGAAATTTCTTTGATTACGCCGTAAGTAATTTAAGTAGCTGCCTTTTCGAATTTCGATGATGATGATGATGACGTACGTCGGTGTTTCTAAAGACACAGTTGTATAGAAGTTTTTAAGTTGAGCACCGTAAAATAAGGTTCTTCGTTGGAGTTAAGGAGTATAATTACAGGAATTGGTGTGTAAACGAAAAAAAATAGAAGATGAAAAAATAAATAAAAAAGATGGAGAATGCCAAGAGGAAAGTGAGCAGTTATGAAAATAAAGTAAAACGATAAAAGCAGAAGGAAAAAATAACACAGCGTTTTAAAGTCCCAAGGGGGTTCAAGATTGAAATTGCGGGAATTGTAGTAGGGCGACAAAAATAATTACCGTCGTAAACGCCGTATCCGAAATAGATATAGATAACAAGATTATGAATAGCGTTTGAAAAATGTTTACAACAAATTAGCGGTTAATAAACGAGAAGCGGCAGAGGAAGTGGAGGGCGAAAAAGCAAATAAAAGAAAAATAACATGTCAAGCTATAGTTAAATGAGACGCGTTCGTTCATTACATATGGGTATGAGTTCCAAGAGATTGGTGACCCGCTTTTCTTTAGTTTTGGGACAGGCGTTGTCATCATTAACTAAAAATATACCAAACGCAACAAAATTAGAAATAGGGTAATAAGGATAATTAAAATGGCTAGAAACGGGTTTTAAACTATTTGGGAACGGATTACTGTAGAAACAAAGTGGTACTTACGAAAAGCTGCAAAACGTTATTATTGCTAATACCAAAGCAGCAATAGATACTCCGACGGTGATGTAAGACAACAAGCTTAGGGCAAACTTGTCTTCCATCTATAAATTGAAAGATGAAGTCCATAAACATTATGGAACATAAAAAATTTACGATTTTTTTTGAAATGAAAGAAGCGAACATAGCATTAAAGCCAAAAAAGGTCGTTTCTCTCCAGCGGTTAATAAATGGTTTACTTTCTAATTTTTCGAAGAGCATCAGTACTAAATATTTCAAGAATAGCAGAAAATGGAAGACGAGCTATTCAGTCAAATAGCAGTTCTGGTTTTTGGTTGTGCGAGACTCTTCAGGGCGGGAAAACTCTTATTTCGAGTGAGAAGTTAAAGGAGATGTCAAAAATTATTTTATCTAGATAAACGAAAAAAATTACATCGTTGTTAGGATTCAAAGTTTTAAGTCTGATGCTTACTTTTTGATCGTTAAGGTTTTGAGCTATAGCTTAAACATGAAAGGTATTAACTTGTAGGTTAGGAAAAAATGTACTGGAGAATTACCGTTAAGAAAAAAATCGTGGTTGTATTCACAATTTAAGGAATTCCATGTTTGATCCCTAAAACAACTTACGCTTCAAAAAATCTCTTCTACACCGGTGCAGTGCTCATACCAAATGAGCTTTTGAGATTAGGTTAATTTTAGAAATTCCATCAATAAAAAGAACTATGTACAAAAGTTATTGAGACTGAACTAGTATCACGATTAATATCAATGACGTTTTAAGGACTTTTTAAGAACCCAACTATAAAGAATTCTAAGTAAATTTAAAGAGAAAACTTCAGGATTCTCTTTTGCAATTACAATGAAGTTACTCCAACAGGAACAAATAACTCACCGAAATGAGAAAGGATGTCTCGGTATGTTGCATCAGAACAGAAAAGCTGGTAAGGTGGTTGCACTGGCACACAGTGTGTGTCATATTGGCTGACTTTAGATAACATCCATCGTTTGACCAGAATTTTCTGAAAAGATTATACACAACATCTTATGTCCCTTAACTACATGTCTAATGGCAAAACAAACAAAAGCAAACAGACCACTATTGTTATTACTATTACTGTACATCAATAGTTTCTACACACCGTTTCAACCGCCGCCTGGTTACCCTAGTTGGTAAGGTGCCAGTCTATCGAGCGGGATACTCGGGTTCGATTCCCGGCCGGACCAACACTTAAAATAATTGAGGAGAAGGTGCTGTCTTTGTTCTAACATCCCCAAATGTTTGTGGTCTGTCTGTTTCACTGAAGGAATTTCCTAATGTATGAAAGATATGTGAGCCGCTGTAGCGGACAATCTAAGACCCTCTACTCTACTGCATCCTGTATTAATTTGTAATGTGAACCTGAAAAGCCCCATGGGGGAGGTCACAATAACATTGACACTATATCTTTATCTGTATTTTTAACTGTTACTCTTATACTGATACCATTATCTTTGAACATAGCATCATCACTATAAGTAATGTAGAGATTGAGCGTGAAAGTAATGTTACGCTCCTCTTCGTCTTCTGTGAAAGTAACCATAAATGAAAAGTGCACTAAAACGGAATCGCCGAAAAGGCCACTGTTGCCATCATCGTTTTTATTTTATGTTATCACCAGGTTATAGGATTTCATGGTAACGATCGTTATACCGGTAACGTGTCGTTACAGTGCTGGAGAAAACACCGAACGAAAATCACGTTTCCCACGAAAAAAAGACCATTTTGAAAAAAACCAAAGGCTTAACTGCCAGAGTCAATGACTGATTGCATATTCGGTTATTTTTTGCTCATCTTAAAACACCATGCATACGCAAGCCAAGTTCCACAAGTGCACTTCTCAAGAGGAAGTTTGCAAAGCACCCTGAGGCGTCTTGGCAAAGATGGCCGGGCAACGTTAATTCACGTGCTCTTGCACTCGAATAAATGTAAATGTGTTGTTTCATTTTAAGAATATGTACCCATCAACAGCTTTATTGAACCCAAAAATTGCTACCGATGGGTTTCCATGAATCAAAGATACGGAACCAAAAAGAGTTTCCTATAAAATCTGAAATCCTATGGCCTGTTGTCGCTCGTATGCAACAACTTTTTCCTCCACAAACTGATATATCTAAAAATGGTGAACTAGTTCCTAAAGCACGCCAGCTTTTGAACAAATGCATTTGTCATAGGAAAATGTGACAAATTGACCCGTCCAGACAGGCGCAAAAAAATTGTCAAATAAAAATTTGTCAAAGAAAATGTGCTCGTCTGTAAGAGCCTTAACATGACTCCATACTTCAATTTTAGTTTCTGCAAAAATGATTTACCAAAATTTAGATTTATTATAACAACTAATATTAATAAAGCAAATTCAAAGAGTGTTACAGTAGTTAATGCCAGAAAGAGGTTTCCAAGGCCCTCAGGAAAAATTTTTCAAAAATCAAGGAGTTTTCAAGGGATTCCAGGAGCATTGCGAAACCTGCTTAACTAAAGGACTTTCAGGTACCTAAAACAAAAAAAAGAAACTACGGACTTTCAATGGTTTTTAAGGCCCGCGAGAGCTCTGTATCGATAACAGTAATATATAACTATTACAAATAACTCTTTAAATAATAATCAAGCAAATGCTGTTCAAATTGCAGAGCCATACCTTGAAACATTCCAGAAAACACAAGAAGCAGCCGCCGATGACGACCCAAACTTAAGCAACTTGTTAACAGAAAGCGACAAAAAGAGCAAAAAATAAACAATTAGTTTTATGTTTTATTTCATTTTATGGATGGTTAGATTAACATTTCTTTTACGTTTTTTCTTTAATCATTCCACTTTTTCAAAAAACTATTCAACAAGCATTAGTCTCTTTTCAGTATTATAGACAAGACATCAAATATGCATTTTTTTGTTGCAAACTTTATTGATGCACAAGTAATTCAATTGGAAGGTATTACAATGAGGACACTCGAACCATGAACACCTAGACTTTTTTGGTGCATTTATTTCATCATTATCCAATGAGAGCTCTTCATTTAGACAAGGGGTTGGCGTTTTTTTAGGCGCTGTCCGATCACAGTGGTGGCGGTAAAAAATGTTAATTTTTTTCATGGCGGTGTCTCGACTATGTCTATAATTTTTCGCGCGTAAAATTATAGTCGAGACGCAGCCATGAAAAAAACTCACATTACATTTTACCGCCACCACTGTGGTTGGACAGCGCCTAAAAAAAGCCAACCCTCTGTCTAAATGAAGAGCTAGCATTGGATAATGATGAAATAAATGCACCAAAAAAGTCTAGGTGTTCATGGTTCGAGTGTCCTCACTGTAAATGATCCAACAAATGGGGATTTTTTACTCGAAAAGGTATAAACGAGACCCTTAAGTCAAGAAGTAAAGAGGCATTGATGGAAGTTATACTCAAAAAGGATCAAGGCGATTATTGCAATATGACTTTCACAAGACCGCCGAAGGGAAGAAGGCGGAGTAGGGAGGCTAACATCTTCGCGAAAAACGGTAAAAAGAGAAAGAATGGATACCGGATGGAAGACATTGGAGGAAGCAAGGGCCTATTCTTTTGTACAAATACGTGTCAAAGACATATTACATTCACGCTTTTAAAAACGCAACTGCCATCCTATTTTCAAGACAGTTTCACGAGGCAAACACCTTATGGGCCAGTAGACAAGCTGAAGGGACAATGTAAAAGGTAACCCCATTCTTTCTCAAGTTAGATATATTGTAAGTTTGCGATCTTAACAACAAAAAAATAGCTGACGTTATTAATGTATGGATTATCAACGATGCCCACTCACCTCCGGTTTTCTAAACGTAATAACCACTGGCTCTTTCAGATTATTTGTTTCAACTGGTTTCACTGTAAAGGAAATCACTCCACCGACAACTGAGCTTTCTTCATCCTGGAACCTTGAACTTTCGTTTCTGCTGAAGGCATTAGGAAAGAAACGCATAGCGCACACAAATATTAATGGAAATGTTTACATTGAACCAATAATTGATTGACAGGAAAGCAAACTGTACGACGAAGCAAACCGGATGCCGTGGATTAATTGACTTTGCAACGGGAGGGTCTCCTTTTTCAATACGTCAAAATCGCATAATTTTTCACCTTTCCAATTCCCGGTGAGAAAATTTTGCCAGGGCTTATCTTAGTATCACTCTACCAGTGGACTAATGCAAATCCTGCATACTGATTGGCTATACAAGGGGTCTACTTTCTATTAGTATCACTCTACTAGTGGACTAATGCAAATTCTGCATACTGATTGGCTATACAAGGGGTCTACCTTCTATTAGTATCACTCTACTAGTGGACTATTGCAAATCCTGCATTCTGATTCACCACTGTTGTAAGGCTCTATTTTCAATATACAAATAGATTTTTAGTTTGAATTCTGCAGTTTGAAAATCCGTTTCGCGACTTTTTTTAACCAATCAGAATAACGAAACGACTTCCTCACGTGTGAGAAAAACGATTCGTCCAATCATAAAGCACCTGTCAGAACGTACGGTGTTTTCGCGCGGCAAGAGGCAGCTTTGTCGCCGTTGTCAGTGTTGAGCTCATTCACGCCGAAAAATCTTTTGACTTCAGTTTTACTTTTTTCGTCTAAATTAACCGATGATTAGGATGGCTGAAAGATGCAAAAATTTTTTTTCATTGAAAAAACTCATCGAGAAACTTATAGCGGAGCAAAAAAAAAAAAACAACAAAAACATAAACTTTATCCAAAACCAGAAGAGATGTTGCTTTGTTTTCCGAGCTGCATGATCGAATTGAGAGGTTGCGAAGAACAGGTACAAATGCCGTTTGGAGACATTAAAATAGTTAGAGATGTGGATAGAACTGAAATTTTAAAATTTCTGAAAGACTGACAAAAACCCAAACTTGGGTAGAGCCTCGAAAGGCCAGAGCAGTATATATTTTCAAAAATATTTCGGTTTCTGATACATCACTAACTTGTGCGAAAATGCCTTACACGTGCCCTTCCGGCATGAAGTACTTTAATCTATATATTTTCAATATATAAATACATTTTCAGTCAGCATATCTAACTTTATTAATGCTATTTTGTCTGACTACTTGAATGATACTAAAACAATTAGACTTCTTGGGCTAATGAACTCCGAGCAAATAGCCTATTCGCCTTTCAGCCTAAGGGGATTATCAACGCCTATTCCATTCGTCCTCGAAGTATACTTTTTTACTAGTTATATTATCTTACCTCATTTTCTTTAATAATGCTTCCATATTTCTATAGTAAACATATACCACTTGTATCGCTTCATCTATAGGGAAAAAGATCAAATTTTACTTCTAATATATTGGCAAACAAAATTTTTTTACTGGAAAAGTTTACATTAAGAAATCTTGGTGAATTTTTAACTGACATTTTTCGGCAATCGAAAGCTTCACAACCTAAGATCTCAAAGATTAATTGCATACTTTGATGACCCGAAGGCCCATGGAGGAAGCCCTATTCTCCGATTTCTTTACTGGTAAACGGGCGTGAATCTTTTACTCTGCCTCGACCGAGACTAAATTCTTTGCAGATAAGCTTCTAGAAACTGGAACTCAGTTTACCGACCACGGAAGACGAAAAGCTGAGTAAATTTTGAAGGAAAAAAAGCTCATGCAAAAGGTCAAAGCTCGGTGGGACAGGAGTATGTCCCCGGAGCCTTAAAGCTGAAACTTAACGCCGGTTCTATTGAACACTTGGCTCGTAAAAGGATTTAGCTTTTTTAAACTATCGGAAGTATTATCTTTATAACATAACAGTTTCGTACATTATTTCCTTGGTTCTTGAAAAATTAGCATTTAAAATTTATAGTACCTTTTCCAGAGGGGCTCACAGCGTTAATAGGTAGTGACACAGATCCAACTTCCGACGTTGAGTTCCGACTAAGTTGTCCTTTAGCGGGGTAGGTAATGATCCTAGCGTCTGTGGCTTTAATTGAGTTGGCACTAAGAACTAAGAAAAAGTGGAAACGTTAGACATCTTTTTCGTATCTTAAAGAGCAAGCACCACGAAAAATTGAATGACTTTACCTCATTGGTTAGGGTAAGGGGGCTAGTTTTTACGTTTGTGGGTTTTATGTGCATGTGACCATGACTTAACAAGCGTATAAGAAGAAGGGAAAACAGCTAAACCATAGGATGACCTTAACAATACCTCTTTCATAGTTGGTTCGATAATTAAAAAAGTTTATATTAGAAAAGTAAATATTAAAAACCCGATAAGTTCAGCTACAACACACTCAGTACTCGAAGAATCTACTAAAGTGTTGCTGCGCTAGTGAACAAGTAATTTTATTACGTCACGGACCGAGGAGGAGAAAGGTCACTAGTGACTTTTTGACGCTAAATTTGAATACGCAGAAATATTTTTCAATAGCAGAACTGAAAAGTACGCCTTTTTGTCTTCTAATATATATTAAAATTTAGAATTGGTCAACTTGTTGGTGATTGAACTTTAAAAAAACATTAAGTACAATGGGAGGAAATTTACTGGTTTACTAATAGTTCGTTTATTATATGGCTAGATAGTTTCCGCCTATCTAATTGGCAGCTGCGAGGGCGAGATTTCCCCAAAATGACCGGTCATTATGACATTTTATAATGACCTGTCATGAACTTTGTTTTTCTATTTTTTAGCCTGTTTTCCATGATGACTGAAATGAGTACGCGCGCACAAGCGGATATGGAAATTAACTTCCGCTGCTTTTTTCGTTTTCTTCGAAAAGAGACTAAAGGTCATATAATAAATAACTTATTAACCTCGTCGGTTCGGTCATTACAGGGAAATCTCAGAGCTCAATCTTGTTGTAATGACCTCGCTATTACTCGGTCATTACAACAAGGCCTCGGTCTGAAATTTCCATGTAATGACCTCACTCTCGGTTAATAAGTAGTATTTAATAAAGTGAAAAAACAGGCATCTGAAGTTTGAAATTTTATGATCATCGCCGTGTGTAGCGTCAAGAAGTGACGTTCCGAGCGTTGGTCCTTCATCAGAGCTACTGTAATTAAAATACCAAAGGTTGACATTTCTATGATCATCGCTGCAAGTAGTGTAAGGGGCTGACGTTTGGAGCGTTAATCTTTGCTCAGAGCAACTGGAGAGGTTGATAAAATAAAGTAATAGTACAAAAATAAATGACAAATGCCAAGTTAAAAACTGATCGGAAATGGGCCTTTTGCAGTACTTGGTCACGTGACCACAATTAATTACCTATACAAAATGATGTTCAGAAATGGAAAGAGCAGGTTAACATTAGTTACAAGGCGTAGTTTCCAGTCTCAACGTTAAGTACTTCAAAAATGACAGCAAATATAAAATCAAATTTTTTCTAAGCAAATGTATTTAAATATGGTACTGGTGAGCAAGTCATGCAAATTCTTAGAAAATATTCCATTTTCTATTGTTTGCCATTTTTTACATATTTGAAGTCAATAGTTGAAACTTTGACATTTTACTAATGCCAACCTGCTCTTTAGATTTCTGGATACTATTTTGTCATTACTGATTGGTTTAAGGTAGCTGTTGTCACGTGACCCCCACCTGCAATGGGCCTATTACTAGCAGTAAAAGTAACCACATATCAGTTAAGTGTGTAATGGATAACGAATAAGTATTTCCACAGAAAACACTTTACGGTCTACGAGAAAAAATCGCAGCATTTCATTTCTTCAAAAATAGCTAAAATTTCTCTACAAACCGACATTGTTTGTTTCCAAGAAAAATATTTCCGTGGAATTCCTCATGGCAACTGTTTCTATAACAGTTCGCTCAACAGAATGGATTATTTTCGTTGCGTCTTCTGACCGGGTTTTCTAAAACGCAAGCAATAACAACTACAATTTTAAATATAAGATTAAGCCTCAAAACAACTTAAAACATAACAGTAGTAAAAAATTAAAAGCAAAAGAAAAATGTTACTTCTAATAACCAAATTATTAATTTCATTAAAACGAAGGCAATTCCTACAGAGAAAACTACAAAAGCGCTGTATAACTTTAGCCGTTTACCATTTGCACGAAAAACCGGTTGGAATGGAAGAGAATTGAGGGAGGAGTAATGGTACAGGACTTTTTAGTAAGACTAGTTCAAGGCAGTCGGGTAATCAAGTGCTCAAATTTAGCCACAAACTTGGGTATTTAGAGAGGCTTGAGAAAATGTGTCTTAGAATACAAAATGACCGGAAGATGATAGACACCGGCTAAAATCAAACGAAATGTCCTTAATTTATGAACTAGTTGAATGAAAATGTAAACAATTCTGCATTAAAAAAAATACATTAAACCATAATTCAATCAGTGTCAAGTGAAGAAAAAAGCAAAAGTGATATATTCATATTGCGCTTTTTCCATATGGATATACTCAAAGGCGCGTTACAATAATCAGTTCGGCCCCAGCGGACCGAAAGCACATTAAGGCGCCTCTTGCAGCCGCCTTAATGCGGTCCATGTATGCTGGTACTCATTTCACTAAAAGCTTAGCTTTAGCGGGAAAGAAGGTCAACCAAATGTTGAACCTCGACAAGGCCGGGGATTGAACTCGGGACGCAGGGTTGGGAAGCGGAGATCTTACCACTGCGCCAACCCCTCCAGGGCACGAAATTAACTTTTTTTTCAAGGAGCCATCTGGCTCCTAAATTTTCCAAAGTGGTCGCCAAGTCCACTAAAGTTAGTATTTTTTTTCAAAAACAAAAAAGGGATAGTTGATATAGCACATTATACAATACTGTCAAATTGAAGGGTTTTCCTAGCTTTGAAGTGAAGTAACTTTATTAACTTATCTGAACGTTTTTGTTCGAATCTGTATACAACAATTCTGATTATGTAGTTAATCATTAACGAATGAACATTTCGAAAGTTTTACAGTAAGTTTGTCATTTTGTAAGTTTTATTCTGTTTTTGAGTTCTGGTCGCCAACTTGGCGACTAATTTTTAAATCTTGGTCGCCATCACGATAATTTTAGTCCCATTAGCGACTGTATTAGGCGCAATTTCGTCCCCTGCCCACATACAACTATCAAGCTAATAGAGGAGAAGAACCTATCCTAAAATATTTTTCCACGAAAACTGATGATAAGTAAAATTCAATATCCGAGAATGAAAATTCAATAAACTCGTTTATTTCTTAACCACATTTATCATGATTATTAGAGATAATTTTCCTGCTATTATTACCTTTGGTATGTCCTGCCAGATGTCCATAGCATTGTCACTAAGAAGATTGTTTGCTATTAAGACCATGTTCTAAAAAAAGGTTTACTAACTAAAATTAGTAAAAAATGATAATGATGGTGAAGGTACTAAAAATAGTACTTTAATTTTGAAATTGCGGATTAATCTGAATTTTATTTTTGGAATAGACAGAACACATTAAAATTTAGACACATAAACGAGACATTTTAATAGGAAAATTATTAAAATATAAAGCACTTTACCACTTTGATATTGAGTTTTACTCTAACACAATAAATCGATAACTTTTAAATTAATAAACATAAACGAAACATTTGATTTTAAAACCAAAATTTGAGTCAAATACAAAATGCTTTAGAAAAAACAAAGACAGTAAAATCGAAAAAGCTAAGCTTAGCTAAATCCTTTTACAAGCCAAGTGGCTTATTGAGAAGGCGCTTGAGTCTTTCGTGATACTAATCGGTCACAAGTTAGCTCCAATGAGAAACTGGTATTTGTTTTACCCTCTTTGTAATAATGAAGAGCTGAGTCAGCTTTAGCGGAAAGGAAAACCTTTATTGACAGAGCAGGGAATTGAACCTGGGATCCTGTGGCTGTGATCTTACAAACTGCGCAAACTTACCGTTTTTCATACATAAAGTTAATATTGAATAAGTAGTGTAACTGCCTCTTTAAAATTACCTTAGCAAAACTATTTGCTTTATCTTTACTCGTGTTTCTACCCATAGTCATCAAACTCCTATTACTGACAAAAGCCATAATGTCAACCGTTTGTTTCAAATCGCCTGCCATAACATTTGCATGAGTCCTCGTGTCTGTTGCATCTATTAACTCATTTGTAAGGTCTATGGCAGCGTCACCGTCGACCATGGTCAACAGCTGCGAATAAAAGTACAATAACTATTTATTTACTTTTAAGTTCCTGTTGTAAAATACACCCGATATGTACATAACGGTTCCTGCCTTCTTTATTGCTTTCAGTCACTACTATTTATTCAATTTTATAATAATGAATAAAATAATAATATTAAAGATAAAAATATTAAGGATAATAAAGGTTTAAGGAAAACTTAACCAAAAGGTGGCTAATGAAATCATGCTAATAGCTTTTGACTTTAAATATTTACTTGCAAACAACTAAAATCGTTTTATAAAACTATAAAATAAATTACAATTTATTTCCAAGAAGAAGGTTCCTTATATTACGTAAGCGATCGTTTTCTACTAAAATATTTAAAGTTGTCACTGCTACCTATTTTGGCATTTGAGAGGAATTAAATAGGATGAAATTAAAACGGTAACATACTATCAAAAGTAAGCTTTTATACTAACACAAAAATGTCATTTTATTTTTAACAGTGTTCAGTACAAATATCCGGTGACCCTCAGCAAAAGTAGTGAATAAAAGTAATATTCAAACCTTTTCTCTCAGTTCCACAAACCGCTTGGAAATACAATGACTCAAGTCTGGATTCACCCAGAATGCCTTGCCTTCAGAGAAATAGCATTTTCGCACTGTATTTCCTACAAACAGAGTTGAAGAATAATAAAAATCGTTTAAGCCTTTTTTCCATTCATGTTTGTAAATTTAGACAAAAAAAATTGGGAAGAGTTTTTTTCTATCGGGAAGATCCTTGTAATCACGTAATAAAATTGCGATCTAAATAACAACCCCAATTTCAAAACTTAACTAAAACATTGTTGGAAAGCTATTTGATGAAACTGGAATTCATTTTTATAGCTAATTGAAAACGATACAGTAGTCTATTCGTGTAATCAAGACAATATCAGGTTGAATTAGAATTAAGTGTGAGGAACTTATGGAGGGGAGCTGACTTTTCGACTGTTCAGCCTTAACGTGACAAACACTGCTTTCAATATTGAGTTGAGCTGAGGTTTTACCTAAGGTTCCCGGAGGACATGGTTGAATCACAGATTGCATTTTGTAGGTTGATCTCCAGGTCATGTTCCGGTAAACTTCCTCAGGGCAGAAGTCCTTTGAAGTTGATCCAACTGGAACTGCAGACAAAACTACGTTACTAACACATCAAACGGATAAAAAGTACAGTAACAGTATCTAGGAAATCGTAAGTAAAGATAGCACTATAAATTTACAGCATAAAAATGAGATCTAAGGCCATGTTAGTAGGTGACAAAACCCTAGAATCTACAATATATAAGGGCGATTCTGACCGTTAGAAGCGATTGATGTATATATATATATATATATATATATATATATATATAATCCATCCCAAGCATCTGTAAAACCATCGTCTGTTATAAATATTTCACAAATAAAATAAACAATGATTGATTTTGTTTGAGCCTATATTTCGGCATCCATACAGGAGCCTTCTTCAGGG
>JAOEHV020511704.1:0-20565 GCA_025447995.2 Isaurus tuberculatus
CTCTCGAATTCTCCCAAACGCACCTCGGTTTATATTAGCCTGTACAAACACAGTTGCCGTGTTTTATTTCTTAAGTACCGCGCACGTAAATCCAGTTTTGAACTTAAAACCAAGGAGTTAAAAAAAAAACCGCCCGCTCGCTTTTTGACAAATGCTCGTAACGCTAACCAACTATTTTTTACGTGGCCTTAGAATTGGTAAACTGTCCGTCAGGGCAAAGTTCAATTCATAATTACCATAAACATACAATAAAAATTCAACAATTTCTATTTGAAAAAATACACATAACAAGAAAAGCTACTGAGCAATGTCGAACAAATCAAAGTTCGTGGACTTAACGGAAAGCGTCACACAAACAATTGTCGGTTAAATAAACAAACTAAATTTGCGTGACACCAAGCGGCGCCTTAAGGACAATCAAATCAAAATATAACAAAAGCAAACAGATAACAGAAGTTAATTTCAACTCTAACTTTTTCACGTTTTGCTAAACTGGCATGAATCAAGGCTGAGCATAGTCTTTTTATAAAACATTTGAGGTAGAAATTTTCAAAATAAATCAGAACATTTAGTTTTGTTCAAAATGTTCGACGTTCCTATAAAAAATAGTGTATTTTGCCTCTTAATTCCTTAAACTGTAAACCGTTGATATTTTGTACTGAAGTACAGACAAGTAGAGGACCCATTTCTTAAGTGTCTAAAGTTATTTGAGTACTTGCATTTTGGAAAGTGGTATTTTGTGTATGAACTGGGATACGCTATATATAAACATGAATGAACTTCCATGAGGGCTGTTTTGAATTGGGGGTTTTCCCTGACTGAGGTCATAAGGAACAATGGTTAATTCTTGGTCTTTGCCCAAACTTGCCCGTCCCAGGTGCAGTCATGTCCTTGACGTTGGCCAATAGGATTGCAGTATACCGTCACCATTCAAATGATATTCCATGGACAACAGAAATAACTCGGTGAATTTACCGGCGACAAAATTTCAGTTTCAATTGTGAATTGAGAACATGGCTTCTGCACGCAGTTGTTTTGCAGAAAATCTGTTAAAAAACGCTGGCCAAGAAAATTTAATCAAACGGTTTACTGGTCAAGGTTATGTGACTGTTTTGGATATGACCTTGGTCACCAACGAAGAATTAGAACGCATTCTGCTTGTAAAAGAGAATGAAGTTCGAGAATTGATCATTTCTTCCGGTGAGTTTGTTAATAGAGCACTTAATTTCAGCAGTGTTAAGTTTTTAACTTAGAGAGCTCATATAAACACAGGCAAATAACCTGCAAGCTAAATATTTTTGGCCGCAAGCTAAATATTTTTAACACTAACATCCAGCTTAATCAGTTAATGCTAAGTACTTAATGAGAAAAGTAAAAATTAATATTATATTATATTTTACGTTTTCTTTTAATGGTTTATTTATAGCAAATAGAGAAACCTTTTTAATTCCTTCTTTTTTGTTTCTTGCAGTTGAGAAAAGCGATGTTAAACACTGGTTGGAGTTTCATGGCCTACAACAATATGAAAAAAACTTCAAGAGTTGTGGACTAAAAACCATTGGCGATGTTAAAAAATTAGGAAAGGTCTCTGAAGATCTTGTAGCTTCTCTGGGAATGGCGTTACCTGGCCATTGCAAACGATTTAGGGCTGCAGGTAAGCAAATCTTGTATCCTGGGTCAACAGTTTTTAAACAGCAGAACAACTTAATCGTTTTTCCTTCTGTGTTGTTAAAAATAATTTTAAACAGTCACCTTGCAAAACATTTTGTAAGTAAAGGCAAGCAAAGACTGACTGCCTTCTTGGCCTTGGGTTTCTTAACTTGTGACAAGAGCCTCCGAAAACTTGACAGCAAAAGATCAACGATTTCTCTTTTATGCACACAGAAAATCAACTTATTAAAGCGGAAGACCTGTTTTATTAACTTTGGTTGAAAATAGTTTCTAACTAGGTATAGTCGGAAATCGTTTTTTCTTCTGCCAAAAAGAATTTTCAAAAACTACAAACATTAAGACGCTCACATATAACAGCATATCTTATTTAAATCTTCTCCACCAAATTCAGTTCCTTGCAACTTTAAAACAATCAGATCTCGATGCTTTGTCTGGAGCAATTTCAGATTTAAAAGGATAAAATTTGGCCAAAAGTCACTTCTTGTATATGTCGAACATCAATAAAAAAAAGGAAGCTTATAGTTATACTTCTCTGACTTACCCAGTTTAAAACTCTACCCTGAACCCACTAGCTTTTTGTATGCTTGTATTCATTTGATTTACACAATCGTGTAACATCATTGAGAACTTTATATATAGATTAGTCTTCAGTTGAATTTAAATTTGGCAACAAACGATGTTAAATGATGGATAGAACTTAAAGATATAACTTTAATTAATTTTTACAGAGAAGTGTTACATGCTGGCAAGTTAAAACGAATATTTTAACAAATTATAACTACGTGAAAGGAAAACAGACAAAATGGCGGGCAACAGTACTAAATTGAGTTCAAAATCAGTAAAAATGCCCTTCTGGCCAGAGCAATAAATTATTTGATGCATTCTTATATGAAATATCGTTTTATTTTATAAAAATATAAGTTTAAAAGCGAAGAAAGCAAATAACATTTTGTAACTAACTGACACAATGATTTCACTTTCTTTTTCGTCCCCCTCGAAGATCTGTTATATAAAGTAGGATAAGGTTGCTTATCTTTTCCACCTTCAATGAGAACATTGAATCTTTCGGTTATAAAAAATATTACAGCTTTTTAACATTAAATACTATATACCTTTTATTGTATAAAAAAAACGTGTATCTCCGGTTTATAAAGCATGCTGCAAGGCCACCTTGGTTTTGCAGGCATTAATAATTCATCGTTAAAATACTCATCTAAAACTAAAATAATAGACTAACTTCTATTGAAAAATCTTTCCGAAAGATAAGCTCTGAAAATTAAGAAAGGTTTTATTGGTAAGAAATAACAAAAAATATGGTTCTATACTTTATCAAGAATGAAAGTATAGCAGTTAAAGCAATGTTAAAATACTCGTTTACAGCAAAAACCATCAATTATTGAAGGTTAAATTCACGTTAAAATTCAAAATATAATTCTAAACAGTCTACAGGTTTTTAATATAAGTAAATTTTGCCGAAATTTAAATACAGCTTATAGAAGAAGCCCAACCTGAAGTTTTGGTCAGATAAATTTCAGTGGTTTATTTCGTCTATAGTATAAAGATAAAACAAGCAAAGAACAAACTTGAACCGAAATAAGGCTAAAACATTTGATTGTATATTGTAGGAAAAAATCAAACTAAACTGTTTAAGTAAAGTTTGTTAGTGTAACACGGCCAAAAGGGTTGAAAATTTTAAAAAGTTCAAAAGGATAATAGTATATATTTACAACAACAAGCACTGTATTGTAAACAAGAAATAAATAAACAAATGTACAATAAATACTCGCAATTATGTTTAAGAATTCTAAGTATTGTCAAGTAAGGCCTAATGCTACTGTTAAAGAGAAAAGTTAAATTTTTAAAAGAATCTTAAAACAGTTCTGAAATCTTCCAGTGAAGCTTTCGCTGATCTATGCGTCATCCGGGAGAGAAAATTCGTTGACTTGGAAAAGCTTGCATGGGAATCGAATAAAAACCAAGAAAGGTACAACCAATAAACGCATTTTTGTTTAAGAATTCAAGTGAAACCTAATGCTTCTGTAAAAGATAAAATTAAACAGTTTTAAAAGCAGTAACAGTGTAAGTTTTGCTAACATTCCTGAAAGCTTACCACTAACTATGGTGGTATCATTTAGTGTCCATGTTAACGGCTGCAAGCACTAAATACTAGCCGCACTCGTGTGCTACTAAAGCCCCGCGCAAACGGTTTCAACATTTGCTTCAATATCTATTCGATTTTATTGCACGCTGTTCAGGAGTGTTGAACGATGCTAAACACTGGGTGGACTCTAACCGGCTGTACTGTTTTGGATGCCATTTGCATGCGCTTACAAGTTCGATAATGTTGAAGACCCGCGCAAACGGCTTCAACAACCTTCAACATTTTAGAGAACAAAAGAAAAGTCGAAAGAATGTTGAAGCAAAGTTTAAACCCTTTTAAACTTTTTCGACATCCTTTCGACCTCGTTTCAACATGTTTCAACATAACTGAAAAAGGGTTGCAAACGGTTTTAACATTGTTGTTCAATAAAATCGATCGGATGTTGAACCTAATGTTGAAACCGTTTGCGCGGGGCTTAATACTTGAGTTCTAAAAACGGTTCTATAACCTTTCGAGCTTTCGTAAACCTACGGCATTATCAAAGAGACAATATCACAAGTTTATACTAAGTTTTATGATTATTTGAGGCTTAAACTTTTGAAATATTTAAGAGCATTCATGGCTTTGCGTATTCTTGACAAGTTGCTGTGATTCGGTGAAATATTTATATAGATTAAGTTTCAAGTCAACAGGAAACACAAGATTGTCTGCCGTTAAACAAAGCTTTTGACGTTCTGCCTCTTTACATAAACAGCGCTTCTGACCAATCAGAAAGCGATTTTAGCTGTAAACATCTTTACATAAACAACGCTTCTGACCAATCAGAAAGCGGTTTTAGCTGTAAACATTGTTGTGGATCGGTCAAATATTTATATAGATTAAGTTTCAAGGCAACAGGAAACACAGAATTGCCTGCCGTAAAACAAAGCTTTTGGCGTTCTGCCTCTTTACATAAACAACGCTTCTGACCAATCAGAAAACGACTTTAGCTGTAAACATAAAGAGCACTGGAGCATAAGTTTCTAGACAAATGTTTACTCTTTATTTAGCACACACCGAGAAAAGCATAGAAATTTTATAAACTCTTGCAACAGAAAATAAGCAGTAAACTAAAAATAAAATAGAAAAAAAAGATTTTTAGATTGCGTCGCTTTTATCTGAAAGTCCTATGTCTTTCCTTTCTTTCAAACCTGCTGAATCAAAAAGCTTTTGTGTCTCGTCACTTGGCAAAGTGTTATTAAAAGTAAAACGCATATTTGGTTTTCTCAAAAGTGGAGCAGCTACACCGGCGTTATGGTAAACAAGAAGAGAGCAAAACCACAACAGACATAGAGGACCCGCGGGAAAATCAAGTACTTGCACTGAAACCGAACGTCTCACCAGAGGCAGTAGGGTACTGGGCACGACCCAATGAGGCCAAATCTGAATTTCTCTTCGTGAAGGTATGAGCACAGGCTACCTATTCTTATATTTAAGTAACCTGTATTTATCAATGGTAAACTATGTTTATTAAATTTTTATCGTATAGGAAATAACAGTTAAAAATATTAATTTTTGAGATTAATACTGCACAGCACATTTGCGAAATCAAGCTTCAGCCTCGAGTTAAACCTAATGCCCCTCTTATCTTAGATTTATTTTCTTGCGAGATGTGTCGATGAGAAAATCTAGCTAACGTTCAGACATTACCAAAAGGTAATGCAGGGTTGGGTTGTTCAACAGCTGGTTAACTTTAACACTGGGTTAACGAAAAATTCAAACGGTTATTTCTGCACAAAGAAAGGTTTGTCTTGCTTACAAACACTGCTTAGAATTTCCAACAATACAAACATGTTAACCATAAATTTCCAACCTAAGTCAGGTTATCGAGCGTAAGAAACACGAGCATGGATTAAAAACTTAACCCTGGGTTAGTGCTAATCAGTCTTTGAACAACCGGGCCCAGATAAAGCTAAGCTAAATCCTTTTACGAGCCTAGTCGCTCATTAGAGCCGGCTCTTATCTCCGGTTTCTGTAGTGTTAAGCGGATGAGAGTCCATGACTACCCCTGGACGGGACACTAATCCATCGCAGGTTAGCTCCCAGCCGAAGCTGGAACTCATTTACCGACCTCGTAAGGATGGAAAGCTGAGTAAGCTTTGGCGGAAAAGAAGGTCACACAAATGTTCAAAGTTCGGCAGAGCCGAAGAATCGAACCTGGGACCATGTGGTTGGAAGGCATAGATCTTACCAACTGCGCCAACCACGCCGCCTAAACGATTAACAGATGATTAACACTAATCCTTGTTGAATTAGAAGAACTGTTTTAAGTGCTTCGGCGAGTCGGTAGAACACGTGATTTCATCAAATTCAGGTTAAAATGTTTAATCATTGCTGTAAGAACAGTAGAAAGATTACGTTTTGAGCGTCAGCCCTTCGTAAGAATAACACGTTAGTACATACGACGAAGGGTAAACGTTCGAAACGTCAGCTTCCTTTGAACCTACGGAAATGATTAAACACTTCGAACTAGAATTGATTAAAGTGCCTACGACACGAAATTTTTTATTTTTTGCACATTTGGAAAATATAGCGTTTCAAACGTACGATTCTAAAGTTTGAGCTGTGTAAGATTAAACCTGGCGATTTTATATGCAGTTTAAAATAGTTATTTTGTTACTAAAAATGGTCACAGGAACTGGGTCGAATGACGTAATGTCGGGGACACGGCGGTGAGGTTTTACTTTATTTTTACTTTGATTTCAAAAATTAAACTTTAAGCGCGTTTAAAAACGCCAATATTTATCCTACCCGCTTCAAATTTAGGAATCGTACGTTTGAAACGTTATACTGATTTTTCAAATCTGCAAAAATAAATTTCGTGTCATAGGCACTTTAAACCGCATGCTGTTTTAAATCACGCCTTTTACTTGCCAACACACTGCGAACGTTTTGTAAAACTGCTCTTGACATTGTACGTTTTTGTACTTGACTCGAAACATCCTTTACAGACAGAAAATCGTTTTAGAAAATTAAATATAATTTGTTAAAATATATCCTGAAGGGATTTCTGAAAGGAGAAACTGGAGAAGATGAGGAAGAAATAGAATTTCTTGTTGACTCAGCAAGTGAGGTGGTGACGGTCAGGTTTGAAACAATTCAAAAGTTAAATCTGATGTATAAAGGCAAAGTAACAAGCCGAGGAATCCATGCTATGGAGGAAAGAGATCTTTACACCGGAATCTTCAGACTAGGAACTCAAGAAGTAACAGTTGAGGTATCTGGAGATCTTTCTACTCCCGAGTGGCTATTAGCAGTAAAGTAACAGTATTTATAACATAGAGGGCAAAATTACTCGGTGCTAATTGGCTCGCGAGGGAGGGCTTTTTCTTTAATTTAGGGCAAAATTACTTGGCGCTGATTGGTCACTGTTTTACGAAATATGTTGTTTTGGCAACAATGGCTTCGCGGTTTGCCGAAGTTGATGAAAACGGAATTATAGATTTAATGTTTTCTCGTGAAAACGAAAATACTAGTTAGAAAAAGTACAAATCATTGGATAAACGTGATTTGCATGCAATGCTACTTGTCTTGATCTGATTGGTTTAGAAGAAAGCGCGCGAAGAATTTTGCCCTCGATGTCATAAACATGTAATCGCATGGTTCCTCGTAAAACTAAGGATTAATTTCACTTGTGTATTCATTTTTTTCCAAATTATCCTCGTCGCTCTGCGACTCGGCCAATTTCGAAAAAATTTGAAAACACTCGTGAAATTAATCCTTAATTTTACTGGGCCTCATGCGATTACCTGTACTAATACAACGCCTTATTGCTGTCAGTAAGTTTGTACGGTTATTATTAGCTCAGATTCTCTCTGTGTTATAAACTGGTATTTGAAGATATATTCGAAGTTTTTTTACGCTATAAAGAACGCATTGTTGTTTCTTGTTTTGCACGTGCTTTGCACTACGGCAGCCATTTTGTTTTGTCTGACCACCAGTTCATTGACCGGAAGTAAATGCGCCCGCGAAAGTCACGTGATTGCAACCCAAGAATAGATTGGAATACCAAGAACGTCCGTTCGATTGAGTCGCTATTCTTATTCCGGCATAATAGGAATATATTCTAAGCATTCTGCTTCCTAGGGCTGAATGCTTGGAATAAACCGGAATAATGACGTCACTCGTCAAACATCGCGCGCTTTTTGAAACAACAAACAAACATGGCGGCCAGCTGTAGTGAAGAAACAGATTTTTCTCTCAAAAAAAGGTTACTCTTGGAGTCCTCAAAAAAACTCTTGAATTAATTTCTTTATACGAGGAGATGAAAGAACTCTTTCGAAATGTGAATTATCGTTGGCCATTATTCCACAAAAAGAATACTGGTTTTATTGACTTAAGCTGGGAATGGCTATTCTCGAATAATCCGGAATATATTCTTATTCCGGAATAGGGTCAATCGAGCGCAACCTAAAAATGTTGACGGTAGCACTCCGAGCTATGCAAAACTCGTGTCTCTAACGCTATTCAATTTAGAGCATGCGTAGTAAACCAAAATACAATCTCAGCACGATGACAATCTCAGACTGCCAAACCGGTTCAGCGGTCTCACCAACTAAAATATAAAGCCACACCCGATGAGAGAGTATCAGTTTTAAAGAGCCGTACGCACTGTTCTGTTTTTTACTGCATAAATTACTTGGCAGTAAAAGACACATAATCAACAACAGTCACAACAATAGCTAAGTAATAGTAACAGTAATAATAACGGCAATAGGGTCAAAAACAGAATCAATAACAGTGATAGTATTAAGAACAGTGACAGCAACAGTATCAACAGTGACAGCAACAGCAACAGCAAGGGTATCAACAACAGCAACAGCAATAGCATCAACAACAGTAATAACAACAATATCAGCAACAGTATCAACAACACGCAGTAGCAGCAACAGTAACAGCAAGGGTATCAACTATAGTAACAGAAACAGTATCAACAACAATCACAGCAATAGTATTAACAACAGTAATAGCAACCGATTAACATATCTATGATAACCCTTTACGAATAGCTTCTGAGAATTGATAGACAGAAAAAGCTTTACATGATTAATTATGACCGACCTGATGAACGTTTCTTTTCTATTTAACAGGTTATTCCAGATTCTTTCCAATCAGTTGGTAATAATGTTTTGCGCCATTTTAGGCACATTATTAATTCAGAAGGTCATTATTGGTACAAGCCTGTTCACGATATTAAACTTACCAAAGAGCAGAAGTAAAAATCAGATCAAAACAGTTTCTGAAGCGAAAAAACAATTGGTAGGTTGATCTTTTAAAACTATACCGCGGTTTTTCGCTCCACACTGTAAACCGCCTTCCCTTTGGATACAAACAGTTCCCGCTAAATCTATTTCAAAGAACGGAATTCTAGTTTTTTAATAGATGTCTTTTTTAGCAAGCAAGTCAATATATAATAAGCTTAATATTTTTGTAACTGAATTATCATGGCATCACAGGCAGCGGATATATACAGGATGTTTAATAGTTCTTCTTTTGCTGCATGCAGAAAATCATTGTAAATTGCTTAATAATGGTTCGTCTCATAACGGTTGTCGACGCAGTAAGCGCACTGTCAATCATTAACTAAATGCTGGTTTAGGTCCAACAAAGCAAAAAGCATAATACTTAGTTTTTTTTTCTTATTTTTACTTTTCCCAGTTTAAAGATGCTTTGGTTAGCGCAGTTGATGTGTTCTCTGCCTTCGAACCATGAAAGTCTACTCGGCTGCGCTTTTTCTGTCTGCCAAAGTTGACCGGCTTTCCATCCGTCAGAGGTTGTTAAAAATGTACAAGCTACTCTATCTATGGCAACGACAATCAAAGCTAGAGTACAGGAACACCACAGTTAATTTCTCTTTGCAATAAAATAAAACCTTCGTTACACTTGTACAGATTTAAAGCTTTGCAATCAAGTATACGAGGTTAAAACTGAGACTGTTCGTTGATTACACAGAGTTTTACAAAGGAACGCAAAAGAGTTTTGCTCTAAAACAAAACCACGGCAGTCTGGGCACTGTGGTGGAATGTTCTTTTTTACTTGAATGACATTACAAATGGAAGAAAAAAAGTTTTATTTTGACACTACAGAGAAAACAGTTTCTGGAATTTCAGCTTCAATTTCGTTTTTGGTTATTTTTTGTAACTCTTTTAGAGTTTTTAAAGTATTGTATTACTGTTATATCAATAATTTTGTTAGTTAAAACAAAATATTAAACAATTATTGGACGAGGTTGAGCAAAATATCGTGATTTGTCAATGGCAAGCAGATTCATTATTAAATTAATTAAATAATTAATTTGCGAGACAACGACAAATCACAACATTTTGCAATTACCAAATCCTATAATTGTTTTATCATTCGATCACTGAATTTTTTTTGTGGGTAGCGTTAACTTTTAAGCAGTAAGTGCGCGCTGCCTCGTAAAATAAGTCAAGTCGGAATTTTTCAGTTTTCAAATTCATTGAGAAAATAACGCGGCGATGCACTTTTAATCACAAAAGCAGAAACTACGCATGAGCAGTGTCATATTTGCAGCTAAACTCCGCCAGGCGGTAATGCGCACGAACAGTGTCATATTTGTATAGGCAGTTTTATAGGTCACGTGGTTAGCTTGGACCAATGAGAAAGATAGAAAATTTCCATCGAATGATAATATTTATTGTGGCTCCTGTTGCAGTGCAAATTTCAAAGTGTTAATAAAATGTTTTGTTTTATGCTCTTATTTCTCCAAGTGTTAAGTTACAGCAGAACTGTGACTATTTAGTAACTTCCCTCTACTAACTATGTTTAACTGCAATATACTAAATAGTTACAGCAGTAGCAATATGCAGTCGTCGACTGCCTATTTTTAGCATCAAGGTTCACTATAAACTATTGTTAATTTCATCTAGAAAAAAAAACGAAACGTAAAGTTCTGCTTATAAAAAAAACGTAGATTATAAACTTGCAGATTTTTTTCAGCTTTTTCAGTATTTACAGTCGCTAATTATAATATGGACACAAAGACTACGTTGGTAGGAAGTGCTATTTTAATCTTGTGAAAACCTTTCCAGCCATATCCCACAAGCATTACGCTTTTACTGATCGCTATCTTATGTGAGAATCCGAAGCTAGTCGTAAGCTATTCTGTGTTGTCTTGGCTTAACCTACAACAAACAGCTGTCCATGGCGGCTTACAACACTCAGGTTTACGTTGATTTATGGTAGGTAATTCGCGCTTTCAATTAAGCGTAATTGCACATATTAGTGGCTGCAAGTATTTAATAATAGAACGCATGCATTATCTATGCCCGTCTTTTTCTTCCCAACTAAATCCCACAAGCATAATCGCCGCCTGGTTGCCTAGTTGTTAAGGAGCCAGTCTATCGAGCAGGAGGCTCGGGTTCGATTCCCGGCCAAACAAAAATATTTGAGAAGGAGCTGCCTTTGTTCTCACATGTGCAAATGGTTAGACCTTCGCGTTTTCTCGGATAAGGACGTTAAACGGTAGGTCCAGTCTCTTTAATGGGGGACTTAAAAAAACTCACAGACTTATTGAAAAGAGCAGGGTAGTAATCCAGGTGTTGTGGCCTGTGTATTTCACTGA
Source organism: Isaurus tuberculatus (assembly GCA_025447995.2). NCBI lineage: Eukaryota > Metazoa > Cnidaria > Anthozoa > Zoantharia > Zoanthidae > Isaurus > Isaurus tuberculatus. The sequence goes on from JAOEHV020511704.1 coordinate 11,397, forward strand.
GAGCGATTCTTAGTTATTAAAAAATGTGTGAGCCCCTGTATATAGTGGACTATCTAAGATCCTCTACTGTTTGAAACCTGTATTTACTTGTAAAGCGCTTAGAGCTTTAACGCAAATCGGCGCTTTTACGGTTCATTATGTACACGAACTGAAATATCGGGACTGCGACCCCATCCCGATGCGAATGATTTACGACTCCTTTTCTTTGCCACTACTCTAGACCTTTTTCTGTTCCTTGAAAGGATCTTTCTTCTACTGTACATGATAAAAATTCCATCAAAATGCTTTACCGTATCTATAAATCAACACGGATGTGTATGACATTTTGTCCAGAATCCGAGAGTATCAAATATTTGTCTAACGAAAGTGTAGGACCGCGAATACAAGGCGTGGGCTGGTGAAAAGTCAGCAGTTATTTTGTTACAACGAGCGCAAGAATACATCCTGATTAAAACGGGTTTAAAACCGGTTGTTAGTTTACCTATTCGTCGAAGGTCTTGTTCGTTCCTCAAACTGAACCGTGCTGAGGTTTCCTTTGTACTCTTAAAAGGAGAACGTAATAACAAATAAAGTCTATGAATCACTACTGTCGTAATAAGTGTAAATATACCACATACCCTGAATATTGGAATGCCCTTTGCAAATGTTTTAAGACGCATTTGGCTCAACCTGTACCATCTCTGAAATGCTGAGCGAGACTTTTCGTCCAGATGTCCGACGTGATCCGAGAACTTGTCACCCGAGACCAACTGGGTATCTGGCCCACAATGCATTGCCGCACACAAAATGTGTAGATCATCCAGCAAACTAGGAGAAATGAAATCAGTGCTATAAAAAGCGTTGAAAATGGCAAAAGAGCTTCGTATGAGCAGATAATAAAATCAAAATAATACATCGTCACTAGTGGACATTGTTTGTTAATGCGTAAGGTTGAAGTTCCTGTGATCATTGCCATAACGAGCTTAAATTTCGAGCATTAGCGCTTCGTCAGAACAAGTTAAACGTAGGGCTCACACTAGCAACGTCAGCTCCCTAGACAACTTGCGGGATTACATACATGTCCAATACACTCCAACTGAGACGAGTCGTCTTAAGCAACGACCACTTGTCTCTGCCAAAAGTCAGGTCGTAGATTCATCAAAAACATTGACTGGTCGTGACGACTTGGCAACTCGTCACGAGCTATCTGCAATGTTGGCGGGTCGACTCGACTCGACCGAGTTGAACGACTCGTCATAGCAAAAGTCGACTCGTCTGACCGGAAGTCAGGTCGCCAAACACTTAGAATCTTTTTGAAATACGGGTCAGGAAGTGAGGTTATGAATTGTTGGCGACTCGACTCGTTTGACCGGAGTTCATGCAGGTCGACAAATTAAACACTTAAAACTTTTCTAGAGAAGCGAACATGCATTTGTTATGACGATGCGTCGCTCTTTAAATGCTCAAAACAAAACAAGCGAACATATTGTTTCATATTCTAGAGCAGCGAACATGCATTTGCTATGACTATGCGTCGTTTTCTAAATGCTCAAAATAAAACAAGCGAACATATGTGTTTGTAGGTAGTAATAGATCATTTGAAAATAACCTTGGAAGATCCAAGTGTGCATGCATAGGATCATTCATGGAATTACTTAAAGAAAAAATAACAATATTACTGAAAACCCCACATTTTTCCTACTTAATGATGCTGTAACAATAATCTATGACATAATTTCATTGGTGAAGAAAAATATCAGAAAATCATAGTTTTTTCTGGTAAAACAAACTTTGAATAGAAAATCTATTATCAATATTGTTTTTTAACTAAGTTTGCCCTTGCTTGTAATGGAACTGCAAAAACAAAAGTTTCACATTTGAAATTTGAAAATCAAGCTCTTTTCGAAAATAAGCACAAGTTTTCGCACTGGAATAACTAAAAAATTTTGAACCTTAACAAGTGAGGTATTCTGTACGTTGGAGGAAAGCAGAATTTCGTCAACACATATAACGACTCAACAATGAACTTTTATTGCAACTGTAGTTAGTAATTTAAGCAGATGAAGTTCCAGCTTCGAGCAATAGCACTTCATCAAAGCAAAATGCTCGCTCTAAAAACGTTAGCATCTTATACTACTTACGGTGATAAAAATAAAAATGTCAAAATTAAAGCGTTGAACCTACCCGTCAACACAACCATTATTTTAAAAAAAACTATTTAGCGAGTTTTAGGTAGACTGCACTGCATCTTTTAATTCAACATTTTAGTAACCTGACGAAGTCCTAACGCTTAAAACGTTAGCTTCTTACACTACTTCTGTTGATGATTATTAAAATTTCAATATTGAGTTTTCTCGCGCGTTGTACCTACATTCCGATACATTTTCATTTTGTTTTTTTAAAAAAAAAAACAATTTAACGAGCATAAGATAACCCATCTTCCATACTTTGATCCGGATACGTTATATCTCATTATACAAACCTTTTTTTTTTCTTAGGCCCCATCCACACTTATAAGTTTTCGAAAACCTCCGTTTTCGGTTTCATGAAAACACATAAAAAGTTTTGCGTCCACACTAACATTGTTATGCGTTTTCGACCGTCCACACTAGACTACAAAAACAGATTAGAAAATATCCGTTTTCGTCACCAGGCTTTACTCTATCGAAACTTCTCTCGCCATTCTTCAGATATGAAGATTGCATTCACAAAATTGTGTCGCCAAATACTCTTTCTTCGTGGTCGAGTTCAAAATCGAATACAGTTTGGCTTTAATTTGGACTGATTTTCCAAGAAACAGTCGACGGTGATTGCAGAACTTTCTAAAGCCTTCTTATGAATAATGAAAATATATAAATTTATAAGAACGACTTTTAGCTCCAAGCTGGCAATAAACTGCACCTCTGTTTTAAAAAACCTTCACTCTGGATAGTGTTTTTGAAAACCTCCGCCGGTTTTCGGTGACATAAACCTCCGTTTTCAAACGCTTTAGTGTGGACGGGCCCTCAGTCAACATTTTAGTTCTCGAAAATGGCTTAACGCTTTAAACGTCAGCTTCTAAAACTACTTACGGCGATGAAAACATTTTAACGTGGAGTTGATTAGATTACGCCGTTTACTACTTGTCTACGCATTTGATCAACTTTTTTCGAATTTTTTTTATCAAGCTCTACTTTACCATCGCTTTAACACCATTTAAAAGGTTAGTAGGACACCAGTAACAATGATAAAGTACGACGCCTCGATCCTAGTTAATGTTTGTTCCAACCAGTGTGGTTACATTTTCTCAAGGCGGTTCTTTCATTAATATAGTCACCTAAGGTTTTATGGGACAATAATAGCATTGTTTAGTAATGTTTTATTCTTACCGAAATCTTGAGTGATTCAAATCAGGCAAAGTGAAGCTGCAATGCAAAAAGAGGTGGTTAAAATCATTAAAACATTGTTAAATAGTTATTCGAGCATAACCATCAAGTCAAGTAAAAAATCATGTACAACTATATGCTAATATAGAATGCACTTCAGTGACGTTCACGAAAACGATAACTGAGCTAATTTTATAAACGAAGTCATAATTAGCTAGCTATTAAAATCCTTTTCACGAGCCTAGTAACCAATAAGGCCGATGCTTTAATCTCCGGTTTCTGTAGTGTTAAGCGGATGAGAGTCTCTGACTCCCCCTGGACGGGACACTAATCCATTGCAGGTTAGTTTCCAGCCGAAGCTGGTTCTCATTTAAGTTTTGGCTGAAAAGAAGGCAACACAAGTGTTCAAATTTCGGCAGAGCCTGGGAAAGGAAGGCATAGATCTTATCAGCTGCGCCAACCACGTCGCCGTCATGACAGTTAAGAAATAAAAAGCAAAAGAACGCAAGTCAAGGTTAAATAAAAACTTTTGAGTCCTAATAATTAAGATTAGATCACAATTCCTTTATAAAGAGGATTTCAAATAAGAAAAACTCTATTTTCCTCGGCCTTTTTTTAGAATTTTGAAGCTGTTATTGATTTCCATTGCTTTAGCCAGATGGTAACTTTTTTGTTTTTACCATAAGAGAAGTCGGGTTGTAAACGGAACGTTGTCAGATATTCCAGTTAGTCAATCTAGTTAATTGATTACCCCAACGTTAAAGTACACCTACTGTTCGAAAAGTTTTTTCATCCAAGCATGGAAAGAGTTTGAACTTCTTGTTAGCCTAGTTGGTAAGGTGCCATTCTACTGAGCGGGAGGCTCGGGTTCGATTCCCGGCCGGATCAACATTCAGGGTCTTAAAATAATTGAGAAGGTGCTGCCTTTTTTTCTAACATCTGCAAATGGTTCGACCTTCACGTCTTCTACGATAAGGACTTTAAACCGTAGGTCCAGTCTCCTAGCATTTTACAGGGGGACTTCAAAGAACCCACACACTTGTCGAAAAAAGCAGGGTAGTGATCGTGGTATTATGTTCTTTCTGTTTCACTGGGAGCATTTCTTAACGTTTAAAATTTATGTGAGCCGCTGTAGCGAACAATCTAAGACCCTCTATTGTTGAATGCTGTATCAATTTGGAATGTGAACCTGAAAAGCCCCATGGGAGAGGTTTCATTTATAATAAAGTTGAAACTCAAATTAAAATTCAAATTACGCCTTGTAAAAACACCCATATAATTTAAAGATTAAAAATTTTTGTATTAGATTCAGAAATGTTCAATTAAATTCAAATTTAGATTACAAATAACATCAATCTCAAACCTGTCAACCACAAGCATCACGCCACAGTTTTCCTGAAGGTAGATAAGGGATGACTTCATAGATTTTCTGAACTGATTTGTGTGGTTTTTTCTCAGTACCCCAAAAGTCATGGGCCTACCACCGATCACAAGAACACGTTTACCCTCCTTCACGAAATAAGATGCAACCTGTTTCACCTGTATAACAGGATAAACACCAACTTTAATCAAATAAGATAAATCCCCCCTTCCACACACACACACAGATAAAATGACAGAACAGTGAAAAACTAAAATAGCTTAAAACGCAAAGCGTTTAAACTGACTGTTATTATTACATTACTACAGATATAATATTATTGAAAAATACTTTAAATTCCTCAATTAAAGAGAGATTCTAACTAAGGAAACTAAAAAAATAATTTATTCATTTTGTATGTGCAGTTCAAGCCTAAAAAAAAATTTTGAAAGAGACGTTCTCAAAAACTCTCTCCGTTATCAGGGAAAAACTCGAATGAAAAGTGAAACTTACTTCCTTTTCATTTGATTTTTTAGCTGATGAAGGAAGGAGCCTCTGAAAACTATTATTTTAAAAATTTTTTTAAAGCTTGAACTGCATGCCAAAATGGACGTGTTATCTTCGAAGGCGTAAATAAATTTATTCCATCTTTTAGATAAAATGAAAATATCTTTTATGGTAACACTTACAAACACAAAGCTTACCCGCTATCGAATTTACTGACAGATTCGTAAACAATGGAACTTGCACAAAACAGTTAATTTGTGCCATTTGTCTATAAAAACAGCGGATATTCCAGTGAGACCTCTTTTCGTGGTTTAAGTAAACATCAATATTTGAGTCGATTTTGTTTGCTTGTTTTTTGCTCCATTAACAGCATATTATAAAGGAAAGTACGACGTTATGTTCTTAATTTAATTTATGTTTTGACTTGTAATCGAAGGGCGGGCGGAGGCTCATAATGATTGGGGGGGGGGGGGGAAGAGAAGATTTTAGCGAGCGCCGATGGCGTGAACCACCAGGGGGATGCGGAGGCATTTCCCCCCAGGAAATTTTTGTAAACTACACTCTCTGAAATTCTGCGTATTCTGGGGGTATTTTGAAAATATTTAATATGGAACTTCTAATAGAAGTCCTCAGCTTTATGGAGGACAAGTGGCAAGTTTGTATCGCTGCAAATAAAAAATTATACTTAGTCTGAGAATTGGGGGATGGGGGGGGGAGGGGAGCAGCCGCCCCCCACCAGCTTCGCCGCCCCCCACCAGCTTCGCCGGCCTTGAATAAACACTTAGGCCATTTTTGCACCGAGCTCTTCAATTAATAGAGAGATTTAGCATCATGTTTACGTGAAACGTGAACGGCAAAAGTGACCACGTGACAACTCTTTTCGCGCCATTTTGCATGTTTGGCGCCGGTTAATCTTACGTATCCAGCAAACGTGAAAAAGTTTGCTTTCACGAAAAGACTGCAAACCGCAATATCCAAACGTGAAAACTGGCGGGAAAATAGTCGTCACGTGGTCACTCTTGCCGTTCACGTTCCACGTAAACGTGGTGCTAAATCTCTCTATTAACCGTCAAACGTGAAAAATGGCGAGAAAATGGTTGTTACGTGGTTACTCTTTCCGTTCACGTTTCACGTAAACGTGGTGCTAAATCTCTCTTATGACTCGCAGCCACTAAATCTAGGCATACAGGCAACTTTGGAAGTGGGCCTTCTATGCTTACTTTTATCAGCAACAACCCACGCGCATTATATTTTTCCTGTTGTTGATTAAGTTATGTGGAAACTAGATCATGTTTGTTAGCTTTGCCATGCTGACGAGGCACTTGTTTTAGGATGAACAGGCTGTTCACACCCCACTACGAAACGGGAGGGGGAGGTAAAGAGTTGAGGAACATTTAAAAAATTAAGACTTTCCATGGACGGTAAGGTTGCGTGGTTGGCGCAGTTGGTAAGATCTCTGCCTTCCAAGCACAAGGTTCCAGGTTCGATCCCCGGCTCTGCTGAAGTTTGAACATTTGTGTGACCTTCTTTTCCGCCAAACCTTAGCAAGCTTTTCGTCCTTATGAGGTTGGTAAATGAATACCAGTTCTGCTTGGAGCTAACCTGTGCTGGATTAGTGTCCCGTCCAGGGGAAGTCAAAGACTCTCTAAACTACGAAAAACGAGATCAGCGCAGACCTAAATGGGCCACTAGGCTTACATAAAGATTTAGCTTAGTTTCCACGAATGGTAATTATTTTTTCGAACCCCCTTCATTAAGCTGGGAACATTCGCAGCAAACTACAGTTTTGATCTCTAGTACTTAAAACATAGAGATATACATCACAAACCTGTTCTGGTTTAAATCTATTAGAATAAGCTTGTTCTGTGCTACCAGCGATGCACTTGTAGCCGACATTCAAAGCATCAATAACCACATCATAGGGACCAGTGGTTTGAATGAAATGAGCGACACTCCTAGGCACGCCTTCAATCATGTCACCGGGAGTGTCAATATAATTTCCTAATGACGTGAAACAGCGCATGTTCTTGTTTGGTGACCAAGACAAAATATCCTGCCATCTTGATCCCAGCTGGTGTTTCAACTGAACATGCTCAGTCTCTGATAGCTTTCCAGTTTCCAGTTGCTTACCACATGATGAGCACTTACCACTACAAGATATTGCCAATACAATGCTCATCACTCTTTTTGTACCTTAAACAGCAACTTAATTAACACAGACACTAAACTAGGTTTGATTTGGAAAACAACAATGCCTTGAACGAATCGTGGGTAAAACTATATGAATATGTATTAGTTACCTAACCCACAGGGCTGAAAATAATTTTCATAGGTTGGCCAGTCATCTTGTCCGGCTAACTAAAATTTGGTTCGGACATGCCTAAGTTCCGACTGGTCAAAATATTGAGAAAAACGGTGCTTCTTTTAACACAAAATAAAATAAAAAACATCAGTTACATAAAAATATTAGTGTTACGAACCGACGTTTCGGTGTCATTCTGACGCCATTCTCAAGGTACCAAGATATATATTATACGAAATTGACAAAAAATTTATGCGAAAGGTCCCAAAACTGTTTAATGTGCTTTTGTTAACTTTGAGTAAAAGTTTCACTATTAGGTTACAAAGCGTCAGTTTTGATAGAAAGGGAAAACGGCCTCCATCAAAAAGAGTATATCTATTTAATGATTTGACAGTGTATTAGAAACAATAGAAAAATAATAGTTTCTGATACTACAGTTGAACAGTCAAGATGACCGGGGATGTAAGGATTTGTTAGGTCAAGACGCCATTCTGAACGGAAAAATTGTCCATTGACCGGCCGTTATTTTGAACCCTGAACCCATAAATCAGATAATTTTTTTAGCTAATTAACATGGCAAACACAGTTCTAGGTTGTTGCACATTAATCTGCTTGTAAATCGAAAACTACTGGTCACAACTCGCAAATTAACCCAAAAGATAAATATTTGAATCTCTTCAACATACTTTGGAGATATACCACGCTCTACACATTAATCTCCTTGCCACAAGACTTGACAGAAAATATATAGCTAAACACTTGAGTTTGTAGTACAGAGGGCAAGTGACTCAAAAATAAAAAGACTGCCAATGACCCAAGAAAAAGGCAGTTTGGAAAAAGTACCATTCAACCAAAAAGTTTACGATAATGGAGCAAGAGTATTAAAGTATTGGCAAAAATGGCCCACAAGGCAAAGATAATTCTCCTTGGATTGACAAAATGCTACTGTAGCTTAAGTTCAACCTTGAGTAAGTGTTCTTGAGAAAACCTCTGTGAGACCTTAAGCTGGAAAAACAAAATTAAGTTTGAATGACGAAGAACAAAATGCAATCCAGCAACTCATAGACAACTTATCAAACACATATACTATAACTGTAGTTCATTTAAAAATGCATTTTTCCATTTTAAAATGGCCTCTTGCATTTTGACCTTTTGAGCACACATTCAAACAGATCATTTTGCCATTTGATTAATCAAAGTTAGCTTTTTTAATGGAGCATTTAGCAGTCTGAACATTTTGCCAATCAATCAATTAAAATCTTACAGGTCATTTGATACTCAGAATGTTCTGCTTATAAACCAATCATGAAAAACAGATTTGGTTATTACTTTTGTGTCATTGTTGTTATTATAATTGATATTTTACTATGATTATTATACAGACATTCCGATCAGATTCATATACCTCTTTTCTATTTCAGCTTCCTGAACTGTCCAGGATTCCTTTTTTGTGCTAAAAGGAACAAGGACATTTTTAATCAGTATCCATACCATGTTACTTTTTTGCTGCGGAGCGAGCGAGCAGCATCATAAACTGGATTTAAGAAGAATATATAAAAGGGAGTACAAATTCTCGAATTCACCACTTTTTACCAGAATGCATTGCATTTAACCAGAATGCCCTGCGCCACCTTTTACCATAATGCATTGCACCAC